>JBAMJV010008347.1:7500-89467 GCA_037951105.1 Echinarachnius parma
CAGCATCCTATTCAACCCATCCAAACTACTGGTATGAGAGCACCAAGGACGGAACCACAGATACAGCATCCTATTCAACCCATCCAAACTACTGATATGAGAGCACCAATGACGGAACCACATATACACAGAGCATCCCATTCAACCCATGTATTTAGAAATACATTTCTAAATATCTGTAGACATCATGAGAAACCCCATTGGCATATTTATATCTCACAAATATTATAAAAAATACATCAAAATCCGATTTGTTAATTTTTTTTCATTATTTTCAATATTATGCGCCATTTTGTCTTTAAAAACAAAATAAAATAAAAGAATAATCACGGAAATTGATTTCAGTTCATGAAAACCTGTTAATAATAATTGTTATGAAATTTGACAGAAAAAAACAACAAAAATTTCAGTTGTTTAATAAGAGAAAAACAAAAAATGTCAAACAAATGAAAAACATGCTATTTAGTTTACGTTTAATATGGCATCGATAATTGGCCAATCCATATAAATTGTATACCAAAATGTTTGCAATAAGATTTTAGGAAAAGTCACCAAATTTGGAGAAAATCCAACAAGAACTGTAGAAGCGGTAATGGAAAATATGGTAGGGGTGCTCATTCAGTCCCGCCCTCTTGGGCTTGATAGGGTTAACGGGGTAAAAGAAAATACTTACACTTTTTAATATTTTCAAAAGATTGTTTTTTAATTGTTGATGATCACTCAACATCACATGCATAATTATGTATTGAAATGGTTGAAACCATTGTTTCTTTAGAGAGCGTCCTCGTGTGTTTGTATAGCTCAGGCTTTTTATTTAAAGGGTACCACCACCCCAAAATAATATTCTTATTATAGAAAGATAACATCTTTATTATTCCATTCCTTCAACAAGTTCACACAAATATGTTTTCAGAAGAAACAAATATAGTTGGAAAACGCATCACCATTCTCAACAATGCCTTCATGCGGTCTGAATTGCGTAGACTACATGTGTGCATAGCCAGAGCGCTCTGTGCAGAGCGAACGAATCATCCGGGATTCTATTGACGTACGCGTGAAAGTATTGACGCACTCGCAAATGCTTAGCCCGTGTGGAACCAGGAAATAGCAGTGGTTCCGTAAGTGGTGGAAATTAATTGCTTTGTTTATGAATTACACAACCCTTTTGCAAAATGTTGGGTATCTATTTGATATCACAAAACGGTACCAAAACATATAATAATGTGTGTCCTTTGCCTGGTGGTCCCCTTTAATTCAATTCAATTAAATTCATTGTATTTCCAATAATATAAAAACATCAAAATTACAAAGTATTCGATAACAAAATTAATATTGCATTGTAACATAGATATGGCGAAGTAAAATCAAAAATATATATTATAGTATGATCAATTAAACTTAGTCGTTTGTAATTTCATATGCATTCGAGCATGGTTAAACCAAAGCTCCGCCTTACCAAAAACATGTACTGCCCCTTTAAGGCAATCACATTGGTAGAAATACATAATTACAAAAGAGATGAAACACGCCAATCGCAAACATGGAAAATCAAGTCATGAATCAAAATCTAACTATCCTGAGGCACAACGTACTGTAATAAATTTTAATACCATGCTGATGCAGATAATACATCATTCACATGCTCAAGTATGATCCCCCCAATTATTTCATGAAACAACACACATCATAATGGGAAAGTACTTTACAAAATAAAGAGAAACTTGCAGTGCCCCCCACCCTCACACAAACAAAACAAAAATAAAATTATAATAATTATAACATTGAACGTACCCCGCCCCCCCCCCCCCCCCACCCCCCACCCCCACCTAAATCATGTCGACGAGTTTGTGTTATTCTGGGCGTCTTTTCAGTCAGTTCAGCGGTGCATGCAGTGGCCATTACGCATGCACTATTCAACAAGTATGTATTCACTATTCAACAAATACTTATTCTAGGTTTGTGCAATATTTCAGTAAAAATTCCCACAAGTTGTTGCGTAGGACTAAAATAGTATTAATATCTCTTTGATATCTGTATCGGGGACGGTTCCGTTAGTATTTCTCCAGTTCCCAGCCGTGGTCACATTGGAGACTTTCTGTCATCTGCAGCACAGTTGTCTTCTTAAAGAAATTTACGGTAATAAACCATTTCTTTTCGATATTTAACTTGTTTGGGGATTTTAGACGAAGCACTGACCATGTGTTCTCTTCTGATGATTATCTGCAAGTACTAGGAAGTAATAACAAAGTGCAAAATGTGTATGCTCATGATATCAAGACAATCATTTATTTGGTACCATTGCTTGATATGCAATAAATGTACAACGCTTTACAAATGGTTGTGTAATAATTATTTATAAGCAATACAATTAATCATCAACACCATCGATAGTTCCGTATGCTCCAACTCGCGTAAGTTTGGAGACATACACAGCTGAGGCTTATGTCCTAGACAATGGCTAGTCTTCAGTTTGCAGACCCATATGCCTACACACATTCTCATTCATATGGAAAGCTACTTTTTTTATGAATATGTGGGTGGGATGGACTGGCAAAACTATTACATTTTTGGGGCACATCTCATGTATTTCTCTATTTTGTCCCAAACCCGCATGTATTGTATTGCTTTGTCAAATGATTTGGGGCCACAACGTACCCCTACCTCAAGCCTTCCCCACTGACTGTGACTAAACCATTGCAAACAATACAAATGTACGCACATCGGATTTTATAGGAAAGAGGTAACAAACTTTCCAGAATTTGCCATGTTCAATGCATAATGCGTGATTTAGGCATGATAACACTCACAATGAGTAGGGGGTTATGGTTCTTTCACTTTGTTTGCCATCTTTCATATTTCTTCATTCACGCGTTATGTAGAGCGGCGGGTGTCTGTTGTGTTCATTCAATAGCACTGGAAAATACCCCAAATTGTTTACCAGAATGTTAACGGGTTGTTATCCTTAGAATATCCTACGCACTGCAATACATCAATTTTTATTTAGAAATGATACCACTCTAAATGAGTAGGCGGACAGGGATCATTAACACTGAGCATTTCAGATATACACGCCCTGCACGTTGTGTGTTTAGTATAGTGCGAATTGACACCACCGTCACTGTGAGAGTTAAATCACTGCAGTATCGTGTCACGTGACAGTCTAATCCCGAGGAAAAATTATTTCATGTTTAAGTTCCTCTTTGGTGTGACTCTATCATCTGTGTGTTGTAAGATGTTCATACCAACATAATCGTGTGTTACTTGCGTGTTTAAACCTGTTGTACGATTGAGATAGATACCAACGTAATCGGTTCTTAATAGTTCACGCATCTCCGCGACAACGTACCAACTGTGATCAGGTAAATGTGTTTAAAGAAGTTGTAATTAACTTTAGTAACGCGAATTTAAATAGATTGTAATGTGAAAGCCATCATACGAAGTTACGTTCAGAGAACCGGAAGTAGATATCTTTCCACTGGTAGGAGAACGATTGGTTGTTAATAGTGTAATTACTAGTTGTTATTTACAATTTATTTCATGATATTTTGAAGTATGTCTAGGCTATCAGGGGTATTTGCAATACATAAACAATTGCTAGATATTATGACGTGAAAAATAAGACATATCAAACTTCATTTTGCGTTTTTTTCCTGTGCATTATACATTGTTTTATTTGGATATATTTTGTTTCATGAACAGGTTTCCCTAGTTCGAGTTGCAGAGAGTTCGTGCGAGACTTATCAACATGGCGACTGGATTCAGTGGGACGGAAGTCTACAGTTGTGAGGGACTGGGGTGTCAGGCGGTTAGTGGCGTTACATATTATGTCAGAGAGAAGAAGTCATTCTGCGCGGATTGCGCCTCCAAGACCGGCTGTGTGAGGAAAGCGAGGAAGGATGAACTTGGTCTGTTCTGTGAGAAGCACGACAAGCCGGTCAGACTTCACTGCAAACATCACGATCTCGCTGTGTGCCAACTGTGTGGAATGATTAATCATAAATGTCCTTCGTGTCAGCTACAGGATGTTGAAGATGCGATTGCAATCAAGAAATATGAACTTAACAACTTGCAGAAAACATCGAAGGACAAAGTTTCGTCTTGGAAGAAATTTGCAGAGCGACTCAGAAGGTGCGCTGTTGAGGCAGAAGAACAACTGCAGCCAGTAAAGGAACGCGTAAATTCGGCCATCGATGACAAAATCTCACGGATTTCCACAAAGGAACAAAGGGAACTACTGGAAATCAACCAGGAAGCCGATGTAGAAATAAAGAGGATCGAGGAAAAGAGACAGACTCGTCTGGACAAATGTCACGAGGATGCGGAGAAACATCGACAGCAAATCGAGAGCAGACGTCACGAGTTGCTTGATGACATCACAGCTATAGCTGACAAGATTCAAACGAAGATGGCGGGCTTACAGCGCGATGCCAGGGATGTGATGCAAGCCATAGACAAAGCAGCTGAGAGAATAGTAACCCTCCTTGAAGATGACAAGGAGCTTCTAGAAGGCGCACAGGAGCTGGTCACATCACTCACTGACACGCTGGGGAAGACGGCCGATGAGTGCTTGGTCGACCACATCGCACGCACAGTGAATGATGTGCGGTTCATCGAGGGTTTGGGGAATGAGAAGTACAATGGAAGAATCGGGAACTATGAAGGGAAATGGGAGCTTAGCTCGAGAGTAGAGATACCGGGTGATATTAATGTACCTCGTATTGCTGGCTGTACGAGTAATGATGACATTATCATAACAGATTTGAACAACGGTATGTTACACACTTACTGCTTGAACATAAAAAACAAGACATCTCGGAGTGATGGTAAGACACGTATTATATCTTGCGTTCTGCTGGACGAGGACACGATAGTGTGTGGTAAATACATGATAGGTTGTACTGGTAATAGCTTGCCTGGATGCATCAGCCTGTATGATAGGAACTGGGAGCTGATCAGAGACATTACGATACCAAGACACGCGTCAACATATCACTCAGCTGTGCATGTAGCTGTTGACCGGGATGGGATGATCGTAGCTGCTGAGTCTCATCAGGGGTACATATACGTCATACACCCGGAGGACGGGTCAATCGTGAACACGATCACGTGTAAAGAAAACATAGGGCCGCTGCGCGGTGTCTTATCTAAGCGTGACGTCATCGTGCACCCCTATCCATTCAGTTACAATCTTCTCATCATCGACAGGCAGGGGGGACAGAGGGAAATCACTCACAGTGACGAGATCTTGAATTGCTGCATCGATCCCCTGACAGATGACCTGTACGTGGTGTACTTGGATGAGGGACTTGGGATGACTGTGATTGGTCAGTTGTCCGGCGAGGATCACCAGGAGAAGGTAGAAGTAGGCAGATTCCATCTCAAAGGGGGGTCGGATCCAGAACGCGCATTAGCCAGTATTCGCCCGATGATGACGACATCAGGGGAGATCATTGCCTGTAATAACATGGAATGCCTCGTCTTCAAGAAAAGTTTCTCTGTGTAACTAGGAGATGATCCTCTCTGCATTAATACTAAATTGCGCATGCGTGCTATTGCCGTTATATCAACACCATGACTATGATTACTTGTAGAGAATTCCGGTAGAGATATACATTTATATGTTACGTAATAGCAGTCTTAATATAAAATATCATCCAGATATTTCATTTCAGGGCTGGTTGAGTTATGGTTCACAATGATAGTTATAACTTGAAAGGAATTCAACATTTCAACTGACTTAGTAAAGAGTCTGTTATCATTAAAAAGAGATCAGTTAAAACTCAAGAGGGCGCTCTATTAACAGTCGATTTCAATAATATTGTGCATATGAAAAATAGTAACGGCTGGTTCACAGTTACTGAATTAGTATGAGGCACTACATTTTTACAAATGGTTATGGGCCAAAGCCAAAAGTATGGGCAAATGCGATGGCACGGAATTTGATAGCTATTTTGATCATACAAACAAAAATAAAGATGTGACTGGATAAAATTTGGTTGTTACATGGACAGGGTAAAGTGATGAATATTATCAAACAGAAAAATTGAAAAATGTATGAGTCTGTTCCATGGTAACTACACGTTTTTGAAGCGCGACGGGACGGAACGATAGAATGACACATTTTTTGGTTTTGCAAACAATGTTGTTTTCTATCAAAAGTAAAATCCTAGTTAAATCCTGCCATGCATCATAAGAAAGGTATGAATGTTCAGTCTCAATACAAGAAAAAGTTAAGTTTCTACATCAATATTTTTGTTAAAATTTAATTTTTGTAATGTGGTGTCGGCGCGACGGGACGGAAATTTGGTCATGTACAAAACAAATGGCAAATTTTTCAAATGCAATAATTGTAAATCCCTCATGAATTTTGTTGCCATTTTAAACATTTATTTCACCTAATGGCCAATACAAAATAGTTTTAAGCATATTTAGCATTGATATCACAGTAAAAAGAGAAAATTGCAATTTTTTTTTTTTTTTTACCATGTACAAAACAAATAGCATTTTTTGTTTATACAAATTTACTTCCTTTAAAAAAAAAAAAAAATTAATGTTTTAAGATAAAAAATTACATACTACTAGCTAAAATAGCATTTTTTATCATTTGCTGCTTGGATTTCAAAATAAACTGAATAAAAAAAAAAATATTTAAAAGTATTTATAGTAAGTGTGGAAGCACTGCTGTACATAGCTAACGGAGGAGGGTTCCCACCCAAATAATCTGAATATTTTCCTCTCAAAATAAATTTTGTTAATTAGCAAATTAGTTCATTTTAAAGCAAAAATACAAAAATTGTTATTTATTCTCTTTCAACTATACAAAAGAAGGAAAATTTGTGATGAAATTGCATTGAAAATGGGATTTAATCTGGATTAAATTCCGTCCCGTCGCGCAATTTCCATCCCGTCGCGAAAATGTCAAAGCCTCGTAGAATTTTTCTGAAAAGAGGAAATGAAATTCTAACCTCATAAAAGTGTTCGGGCATGAATTCATTGATACGTCAGAGAAGATGGCAATAAATAACTGCTCTAATATTACGTGACGCTAAAAAATGAATGTCAAAACGCGACGGGGCGGAAAAATGTCAGAATAAGGCAATTTTTTGTCCAACTAAAGAGGGCAGTATTATACGAAATGTAGGTGGTAAAATTGTCCTATGCATGAGCTATCCAAAAACACTTCTATATTTCTAGAATGAATCTTAGTTTTTTTATAAATCAAATTTTTCAAAATTCCGTCCCGTCGTGCTGTGAGGGCGCTTTTCATTATTTAAAAGTGTATTACAGGAAATCCGAGAGACGGTATGCTTAGCCGAACACAGTTACGGAAACTGCAGATACTCACCTTTCCTATCATACATGAAATAAAATGATTTTTTCAATTTGAAATTTGTACCCTTGGGTTGACTACTTTTGGCTTCGGCCCATATGTTTATGGATATTTCAGCCATTTCTGAACCGATTCTCATCAAATAAAGTTTATTTTGTCATTAAAATTGTATGCTCTTGTGAATTTGACACGCACTTTGTCATTATCTCGCAAACAATTATGTTATGTAGCGCCCTCTATACCAAAACTCAACTATCCCTTTAAATATATATGTACGTGTTTACAAAACATCTAGCCTAAAAAGTAATGATGCATATCTAATGTCTATTAAATGTATGACAGTTGGGTTTTAGGGGTCGGATCATGCAGAAGCTATTTGATTTTAGATATGCACATACATATACCTAGAGAATGTTGTATGATCACCCTTGCCATGAATAAAGAGAACATGATTACAAAAAGAATTGTGGAATACAGTGTATGAACAGCGCCACCTAATGTATATTTGTAATTAGTTAAATATGATCAATTATTTGTTCTCAATATATTCCTCATTTTAATATTCTGTATGCGCGGATTTGCCGTTGATAAGATACTGCTTTGTACAATCAAGTCAGCTAGAGCCGTATACGGCTCTAAATCAAGTACAGTATATCTAAAGCGCCCTCAGCAGTTTGCGTTCTTACAATCTTGTAAATATTTGCCTATTAGATATAGTTACTCACAGTATCGTTGTATGTACATTTTTTTACAACTTTCATGTTTTAATGTGCTCACTTGTGTTTCACATTATGTAATAAATGCAAATATGATATATTAGACTGCAGTATGAAATGATAACAAACATGTGGATGTGGTGTGGCAAGATTGGTAGAGCGCGCGCTTTTCGATCATGAGATCCCGGGTTCGATTCCTGCCCACTGCCTTTGTCCTTCAGCATTTATCCATAATTGCTGCTCTTTACCCAGGTGTATAAAATGGGGACCCGGTAGGAGGTGAAAGCCTTTATGTGAACGATCTTCTTTAGCCCATGACCGCTTGGAAGGAATGCTCCCAGGGAGTGGAGATGGTGCACACAATGTGTGTGGTTTGCATTGTATCCTATGACCGGGGGTAATATTATCATTGTAAAGCGCTTAGAGATGAATATCAATCATATTAGGCGCTATATAAATCGAGATTATTATTATTGTTATTTATTATTGAGTGGTAACTATGACCAATCGACAAAGTACTTTATCTCACAGAAATATATGATCTGAATGATATACCAGTTCTCAGTGTTTTGTTACCCGAATCATAAGTCTACTACATATACATTAATATTTACACCGTCACAAAAAGATATTTAAATATTAGCAAATAGTTTTTAGAATCTAATCAAAATACTGAACCGACTTTATCGATCAAGAGGGTTTAGTGTTCACATTGTCATGAGTTATTTAAAAATATCAACATCTTGTTAAAAGTTAGTTTCATATAAGAATTGGCCTTGGTAATATACTACCACTTCTTCTATTACTACTCCAACGAAGAAATAATATGAAAATTTTATATAAAATTGAACTTGCCGTTTCTAAACACATTAGATTATCATATTATTGCATCATCATGTTATGTTGTGCTTATTCAATGGAAATTCATATAAAAGTCTAAATAACCTGGCATAATAAATCTTTAAAACATGATTCATTATATTCTAGACATGTTTAGTCTGTGATACGTCTTGTAATCATTATACATATTCAATACAAACACATATTTGTGTTTACATGGTTTGTTATTAAGATGTATTTTGTTCAACAGTTGTACATTTCAGTTGTTTTTTCTGTATGTGTGTATGTTTGTATGTACATCAGAGTGGGTGCGGATGTGTTTGTGTTAGTGTGCACGGATGCATAGGCGTACCCAGGGGAGGGGGGGGGGGGGGGGGTCGGGGGTTCAGTTATTCCGAATGTTCGTTATTCTAAATGTTCGTTATTCCAAAGGTTCGTTATTCCGAAGGTTCGTTATTCCGAGAGTTCGTTATTCCGAAGGTTCGCTATTCCTAAAACGAAATGGTTCCGAAGGTTTGTTTATACGGAAACAAAATCGGGTTCGTTATTCCGAAGTTTCGTTATTCCGAAGGTTCATTAGTCCGAAAATAAAATAGAGTTAGTTAATCCGAAAATTAAATTCGGTTTGTTATAATACTATAATTTGTGTTTTGTTTATTTAATTTACAGCCTGCATTAAGCATACCCCTCCTCCTTTCCATCCCTTGGCTAGACCAATCAAACATTTAAGTTTATTTTATCTCTTTAATGAAATTAAAGTATTATAATTATAACAAACTGAAATTCGTTTTCTGATTAACAAACCCAATTTCATTTTAGGAATAGCGAACCTTCGGAATAACGAACCCGATTTTATTTTCGGACTAACGAACCTTCAAATAACGAACGTGATTTCATTTTAGAAATAGCGAACCTTCGGAATAACGAACCTTCGGAATAATGCAACAAATGTTCGGATTAACGAACCCTATTTCATTTTAGGATTAACGAACCCTCGGTTATACGAAATTTGCGTGTTCGGAATAACGAACCTTCGGAATAACGAAGCGCACCAGATTGGAAGTGGTGTGGCAAGATCGAAGGAGCGCGTGCTTTTTGATAGCATTAATTCCAACATTCACGGAGTATTATGTTTCGCCTTACATTGGTCTACAACATGCCTCAGTGAGGATTTCAATAGAGCAATGGAAGACGACCATTTACCCGTTTCAGAATTGACAAAACGCCCACCTCTTACTAACAAGATGCTATCATTACACATTAGTTTTATGACTAACTTGACACATACATGGACATAATTAATATGTTGGAACCCCTATGACCTGGACAATGCGAGCTTCATCCCTGTGTACGTTATGACTCACCATTTGAGATATTGAACAAATGCAATGGAAGATTTATCAATAGACTACTAGGTTTTTACATGAAACAGGAAAGATGGATTATGTCTAACATTACTCGGGGGTGTTTCACAGAGATCCTCAGTGGATCTTAGCACTAAGATGGTCTTAAATATTATGGAAAGCCATTAGTGTCTTAAAACATGTTTGTAAAAGTTATGTTGAAATGCATAAAATGTTAATTCGAATCATTATGTGTTCTAATTATCAAAGAGATTTCATGAAGATTACGAGTCTCTTTAATAATTAGAAAATATATATGATATGAATCAACATTGTATGCATTTCCACATAACTTGTATAAAACTGTTTCAATATACTAATGGCTTTCCTTAATATTTAAGACCATCTTAGTGCTAAGATCAACTTTATGAAACACCCCCAGGTCAATTAATTCGCGATAATTTTTGTTATTGCAATATTACCCGCGCGCTAGATGAAGATATTACATTTAACTAATTCCAATTTATAAACTAGATTCAACTTTATAGAGCAGTGATCTGTGCTCCGTTGCAGAAAGAGATGAAAATTAATTGCAACTTACAATTAATGTCAAGTAAAATTTGCGCATTTTAACCCTTCAGATTTGGGCATTATGTCATATAATCTGACTAACAATTAAAAGAGGTTTGCTATAGAGATTTTAGAGACCGCCCTCTTGAGTTTTAGCAGCTCTTTTACAATGATAACAGGCTTTTTACTTAGTCGTTTGTAATTTGTTATTCCTTTCGAGCATGGTGAAGTTATAACTATTAGTTTGTAACGTAATGATGCAGGTTTTGGTTACTAAAATTCAGTTTCACCAAAACTGTACTCTCCTTACCAGAACTCAACTATCCCTTCAAGTAAACTACATTTCCCTTTCTACAGCAGGGCAATTCCACGCCAAATGAGCCAAAAGTGGAAAAATCAAATGAGGATTATTTCTGATCTTGTTTATTTTTACTGGATTACTTTTGTATAAATCATGATTATATAATGATATCTTTCAGTTTACATGATTAATACAAATTATGGGCGTCTCCTAATAGGAGAAACAGACACCATACATGACCCTAGACACATGGGACTACACAGTCCCTATTTCTAGATTTTCTTAATTTTTTGCATTCCTTTCTGCTATTTTTCTGTTTTAAGGTACCAAATTGGATGATTGAATATCACATTGTGTGTTCAGGTGGTAATTTCAGTCTTTTGAGAGCCCTAAAGTATATTTTTAATGAATCAAAAACTCTGTCCTTCCGTTACTGTCCTTCCGTTACCGAACAGTGAAGTATTTAACTTCTTGTAATTAATATACCAATAGACATATTTTGTTTAAATAATTGTAGTAATACTCTTCGAACATTAAGGAATGGACTATGAGCCAATACAACACGATAGTCCTTTTAACTTCACAGAGATCGGATCATAACGGAAGAACATAAAAATCCATGTCCGTTTTGCCGTCCTACCGTTACCGGCCTCATTAGTGTCAATATCTAATATACGAAAAGTAAAAAAAATGTAAAAAAAATAGCAAATCATAGGTGTTCCTAAATTGCGTCTGAATGTCCTTCCGTTACCGTGGAATTGCCCAGCAATGAGCTGGCCCCATTGCAGAAAGAGATACATATCGATTGCAACTTACAATTAATGGCAAGTAAAATTTGCGAATTTTAACCTTTCAGATTTGAGCATTCTGTCATACAATCAATTAAAGGGGGCTTGGTATAGAGATTTTAGAGAGCGCCCTCTTGAATTTTAACAGCTCTTTTAGAATGATAACAGGGTGTTTACTTAGTCGTTTATAATTGTTAATTCCTTTCGAGCATGGTGGAGTTATAACTCTAAGTATGTAAAGTAATGGTGCACGTGTTGGTTACTAAAATTCAGTTTGACCAAAACTGTACTCTCTTTACCAAAACTCAACTATCCCTTTCATCGTTCTCACAGAAATACAATATAACGTTCTGCAACGGGGCACCCTCTCTTGTTGGTTGATCTATCCCTTATTGGCGTCTAATTGACACGATCTAGTGGGCGATATTGCGATAATTGCTATAAAACATCGCAGAGGGGATATTGATTGACCAGACAGTTCTACACAAAACTGTATAATGTATATTACTAATAAATGGTTTGCTGCCCTCTAGCGGGCTAGAACCCAGGGCCCCATCAAGGCCGTGTGCAAGACTCGATCCGAACTAGCAAAGATATATTCAGGAGCTCTTTAGAATTGTACGTTTACTCGATCGATTTACTGATAGTTTGATTGACTGATTGACTGAAATTTATTGATGATGTTTAATTTATAATCTGGTAATTCGGCAACACGTTAACAGGAACACGGTTCTGACTGCTTGGAAGGTACGTTAGTTACCTTTATCATTTATATATTCGAGATTTGTTTGTTTTACAATATTCATTGAAACATGTGAGTGTCAAATAATGGACCGTTAAAAAGGGCCTAGTTCAAAAGATTTACAAAGGGCTGCTTGACATTTCAGTAGTAGTATTATTGGCCAACATCAATGCATTGTCCTGGATGATCCAGGACGAAATTCAGCTGCTAACCGATTATACTACGACTTGATTTTCAAGCGGTGCCTCGTCCTGATGCCTATAAGCAGATAAGCACAACTCAAGATATTGAATGAACAAAAGAAAACGATTTGGACAATGAAAGGAAACAAGTAGAACATTTTTGGTGGCGAATACCAACACTCGATTAACAAGTTGCCAATGTGTGTGAAAATGAGATTGATCCGTCGAGTCATGCATGAATGAGCACACATTAAAGGTGAAATTGTCACTTTTCAAAATTCACAAGAGTCATGTGACTTTTAAAAAGTGACAACTTTGCCTTAAATGTAAGTGCAAATAAGTTTGGCAATAAGAATAGGAACAATCCTGCCAAGTTATTTTGCTCAAAACCTTTTTGTTAAACAGTTTAGTTATTATTATTATGGGGGGGGGGGGGGGGGGGAGGGGGGGGTTACTTTTTGCTGGGTATAATTGATCAGTTGAAACAAACCTAACAAAAACGTAAGTTCTCCCCTAATAGAAATAACGTAACTTTTAACAAAAAGGTTTTGAGCAAAACAACTTTGCAGGATTGGTTCTACACTTATTGACAAATTGATGTGTGAACATGAAATTGGTCCGTCGAGCATGCATGAGTGAGAACACATTACAAGCAAAATTGTCACTTTTCAAAAGGCACATGACTCTTGTGACTTTTACAAAGTGCCAATTTTGCCTCTTATGTAACAATCGTATCAAACTCGATTTCTGCGCGGAAAAACACGCGGAAAAAACGAGCTTCCAAGAGGCGTACCTAGTTGACACTCGCTTCATGTCGCCCTAACTCGTAACTACAACTCGCCAAAGTGTGAGAGCAATTATGCGAGGCTGTCCCTGGCACCTCACCCAAAATATGTGGGTGAATTTCACTAAAGTCACAATACAACATGGTCATTGTAATACTAAGCAAATCACCAATGACTCTGCATACACTGAAAGCGGCTCAACATGTCGAATACATAGCAAAGATAATTTTACTAGATAAAGCCAATATCATACTTTTCGAATCCAGACATGCAGATTGTCGCCGATTTTCAGAGTTGCTGAACAAATCTATGCAGATTTGAATAAATGTTACCCAAGGGTTTGTTTCTTTTTGAATGCTTTTGACTGATTTTATGGCACTTATACAGTATTTCGTGATAGGCATATAAATAATCGGTCAACAGTCATCAGGATTCATTTACGTTTTTTAAGGCTTTAGAATATTTGTTTAATTTACTTATTGAGGTTATACGTATATCATACGTATAACCTTATTGATTTCGTCAAGATTTGTATTTATTTACTCTCCCCCTCAATTTTGTTCGTCGCATATCTCAAGATCAGATGAATCGATTGTCATAAATCTTCACATTTATTTATTTATTTATTTATTTATTCAAATATATTTATACAGGATAGCCTGATCAGCAAGAATACTGTTTTTCGTCAGGGTCCTGATATAACATCATACAATATACATAAAACAATAATTCATTAATATGATAAATATAAATATAAAAATATGTACAAATAGCATATGACCAGCAGATTCAAGATATACTTTATTAAAATTTTGGACAAAGTTGTATTAAAATAGTTTCAATTTATTTCAAATCATAAAAACACAATTAAGTTTCTATATATATATACAGTTAATATACTAATTTTTACGAAAGAGAGAAATAAATTGTTTTGGTTACTCCAGCTAGCACGTGATTATCAGTCAAGCAGAACAATGTCAACACAGACATGACAGAACACCTCACAGCCATACAGCAGGCACACGCACAGCCACACATCACAATGGGAGAAGCACGCACATTCACTCATCCGTATGACACAATGGAATCATAACCACAAATAAACACAGCTACATTCATCCACCCGTTCTGCTTTGTCCGATAGATCACGTACATGTTGGAGTATTTACTAAACAACAATTTAAAACAAT
The DNA here is from genome assembly GCA_037951105.1 of Echinarachnius parma. Lineage (NCBI taxonomy): Eukaryota > Metazoa > Echinodermata > Echinoidea > Clypeasteroida > Echinarachniidae > Echinarachnius > Echinarachnius parma. The sequence goes on from JBAMJV010008347.1 coordinate 22,288, forward strand.
ATAATTAAAAACAGTTATCTATGGTTCGGCTGGTCATAATTATATACATCAGTGAAAATACAGCTGTTTATATAAACGTTTAAAAGAGGGAAGAGACCTCGAACATTGTAAATGACTAGGCAGCGAGTTCCAGACAATGCCACCCGAGTATATAAGGCTTTTTTTTATAACATTGTACTTTCGGTTTAGGTAGTATAATATTCAAAGTGTTAGCTGCTCTCGTATTAATATCGTGGCGATCACAAACCATTTCAATTGCATTACATAAGTGAGTAGGAGCTGTTCCATGAACGGATTTGTACATTAGTGTTGCTAAAAAATAATTCATTCGTTGACCTAATGATTGCCATTTTAATGTTTTAATTAAATCTTTTCCATTTACAGTTTCATAATCATAATTAGATGTAACAATTCTAGCTGCCCTTTTTTGTAAGCGATATAATAAATCCTTATTTTTCTGTGAACAATTGCCCCAGACTGTAATCGAATAATCTATACAAGGTTGAATGGTCATATTATACATCATTAATAGAGACTTTTTATCCAAAAATTGGGACATTTTACGCAATGAGTATAATTTACTAGAAATAGATCTAACAAGGTTATGAACATGAGCACTCCATTTAAGTTTATCATCAATTTCTACACCTAAGTACCGAAAGCTATGAACCTGATCAATTTTCTTGTCATCCATATAAACATTTAACTGATGTGTTGAACGTGTACTTAAAAGCATAACTTTTGTCTTATCTACATTAAGTCGTAATCTATTTTGTTCATACCATTTAAAAATTAAGTTTAAATCAGCTTGAAAATGTTTCACCAAGTTATCAATATCTGTATCCGCATAATATATCACTACATCATCTGCGAACATATTACATGAACATAATTGTACCGATTGTGACAAGTCATTAATAAATAAAAGAAACAATATGGGTCCAAGAACACTTCCTTGAGGTACGCCATAAAGTATACGTTCAGATTTAGATAACATACCATGACAATAAACTATTTGACTCCTATCCTTTAAGTAACTAATAAACCATATGATTATAGATCATTGTCTAACTTAGTGCAGTCAAACTTTTCAGTGACGTCACATCAGTGTGACGTCACCAGGACGCCATTTTGTAAAATTCCAATACGTGCCTTCGCAGTTGTTGCGATTGCAAGATCACGTGACAAAATTCTAGTACGGCCGGATCACAAAACGACCTAGCAGCCGACGCTTTGTGTATAATGTTAATGGACCCTTTACTTCCTGGCATGACACCCGAAACTAAATGAAGATATTTATTCATGAATATCAACTATATAACACTGTCATTGCCTAACATATATCGAGAACAACATACATTTTCAGATTATTCAAGAAATACGATCGTTTGTTTAAAATTCAAGGATACAACTCGAGTTTGATTGACAAAAATGACTCTCCTTTCTTCTTGCATGCATGCCTGCCACGCCGTACATTGCACGCAAACGTATGTAATTGGGCCCATTGGTTTCGTGTTTCGTATAACTGCAGAACGAAATCAAGAACCCGATCAAACCCACATTTAACTACTAAGTATTCATTTCTGACAAACTTGATATGATTTCCCCCTAGTATGGAATATCTAAAATACATTTCAATGCTTTTCCATACAAAGACAAGTCTTACCCTTCATTTGAGACTGTGTTTGTTGCCCGTTTGTTGCAGTTTCCCGAGCGGCCCGGGAATGTACGCATAATGCAGACAGAACTGCATGCAGCTTGATTGCATGCGATGCAGTGCGTCGCGAGCCGTGTGATTATAAGTGGCATTCGAGTTTCGAAATATGTTCATTAAAATTCAGTTTGTTGCATTACAATGTGACAGAAATGATCGAATATTTTGGAAATGTTAGACAGATGTTGTTCTCTTTGCATAATTAGCACTGAAAGTGTCATGAAATTAATATTCATGAATAAATATTTTCATTTAGTTTCGGGTGTCATGCCAGGAAGTGAAGGGTCCATTGACATTATACACAAAGCGTCGGCTGCTAGGTCGTTTCGCGAACTGGCCGTACTAGAATTTTGTCACGTGATCTTGCAATCGCAACAAGTGCGAAGGCACGTATTATCATAATTATCTCATTCATGCATAATCAATTTTAATTCAAATTTCGCATCAATATTAATCAGTTTAATCGTCATCTTTAAGGCTTATGCGCATGCGCTTATACTGTGAGACTCGCGCGTACGCGTCCGTCAAATGAAAAAAAAATGTCAAAACAGTTTTAAAACCCTAACCCGAGTAATTTACTATATGTTTCAGACAATTTTAAGCGTTTCAAACATTTCCGCGCGTGCGCGTCGGCGCGCGCGTATTTGCACATGTAACGCGAATGATTGGGAAAATTGTCTTTTTTTCTAAACATGTTTTTCAATCCTTATATATCATTCAACACACCCTATCAATTTTTAGTCATTTTTGCGCGCGTCAAAGTCAAAATTTCGCGCGCACGCAAATCGGCAAAAACATAATTTTTTTATTCGGCAATAACTTTTTAAAAAGTCCACAAACACCCAATTATCTTTTAATATTCGGATAGATCACGAGTTGTAGATACGAGTTCATACCTCATTTATCTCAAGTAAATGTTATGACCACATAATACATGTATTTAGGGTTAAAGTTAAAATTGTGAATATTAATTGATTTTATTACTATGAAAGTTCATCTGTATTGGTAGTTAATATGAAATCTATTTTAAACTTTTGATCACAATACAAATATTTACCTCCGAAATTTTCGGCTGTAATCTACAGCCTTCGTCAGCGATGTGACCCGACTTGACCTTTCGTGACGTAACGATCGATCAACGGGTCGTAGACATTCGGTAGCTTGTATCGCCCCCCGTCTCGGTTCAGTGAAGGTTGAAAGGCCCGGATGTAGATTGCTTCCTTCACCCCTCTCTCGAAGTATCGAGCCTCCCTGTCCAAGATGCTGACCTCTTCCAAGTCTACTTGATGGCCAGGAGACTCGATATGGATGTGTTGTGATACCTCCGATGCATACGAGCTGGGGCGTCGATGTTCCAAAAACCTTGTCTTGAGTGATCGCTCTGTTTCTCCGATGTATGATTCCTTGCAGATGCCATTCGTTGTCTGTCCTTGGCAAGGAATCATATACACCACCCCCGTAGCGTTCTTCTTCTCGGTTTTGTCTTTCGGAGCTACTAAGAACTGGCGTAGTGTTCGAGTTGGTTTGAACGAGACTATTATGCCAGCCTTGTTGAAGTTCCAACGAAGAGCTTCCGAGATACCCTTGATGTAGGGAAGAACCACGTGTACTTTTGGAGGTTGAGTGTCTTTCCTGGCAGGTTCACCCTCCGTTGGCTTTTGGCGTTTGTTGAAAGCCCAACGAGGGTAACCGCACTCTTTCTTTACAGTTAGAGGATCAGTAATTACGGTCTCAGCACGGTGGAACAAAGTACGGATAACTCCTAATTTATGTTCTAGTGGGTGATTGGAAGTGAAGTTGAGGTATTGATCGGTGTGGGTGGGTTTCCGGTAAATCTGAATGTCCAAGCTACCGTCGGGCTTGATCACGGTGGACGTGTCGAGGAATGCTAGCGACCTGTCTTCCTCACCTTCGGTAGTGAACTTGATGTCGAGTTCAGATGTTCGGTGAACTCCTCTGCGAACTCACGTCCACCGTGATCAAGCCCGACGGTAGCTTGGACATTGCTGACCATGCTGTCCTAAATAAATATTTCTGAATAAAGGAATAGAACATACATATCATACATTTAAATACAGCCGTTTGGCCACGAGAAGCAATACCCTGCATAGGCAAGCTATGTTATGCTACCTGTCTACAGAGGTCACTTGTCTATACCCTGCATAGGCAAGCTATGTTATGCTACCTGTCTACAGAGGTCACTTGTCTATACCCTGCATAGGCAAGCTATGTTATGCTACCTGTCTACAGAGGTCACTTGTCTATACCCTGCATAGGCAAGCTATGTTATGCTACCTGTCTACAGAGGTCACTTGTCTATACCCTGCATAGGCAAGCTATGTTATGCTACCTGTCTACAGAGGTCACTTGTCTATACCCTGCATAGGCAAGCTATGTTATGCTACCTGTCTACAGAGGTCACTTGTCTATACCCTGCATAGGCAAGCTATGTTATGCTACCTGTCTACAGAGGTCACTTGTCTATACCCTGCATAGGCAAGCTATGTTATGCTACCTGTCTACAGAGGTCACTTGTCTATACCCTGCATAGGAAAGCTATGTTATGCTACCTGTCTACAGAGGTCACTTGTCTATACCCTGCATAGGCAAGCTATGTTATGCTACCTGTCTACAGAGGTCACTTGTCTATACCCTGCATAGGCAAGCTATGTTATGCTACCTGTCTACAGAGGTCACTTGTCTATACCCTGCATAGGCAAGCTATGTTATGCTACCTGTCTACAGAGGTCACTTGTCTATACCCTGCATAGGCAAGCTATGTTATGCTACCTGTCTACAGAGGTCACTTGTCTATACCCTGTATAGGAAAGCTATGTTATGCTACCTGTCTACAGAGGTCACTTGTCTATACCCTGCATAGGCAGCTATGTTATGCTACCTGTCTACAGAGGTCACTTGTCTATACCCTGCATAGGAAAGCTATGTTATGCTACCTGTCTACAGAGGTCACTTGTCTATACCCTGCATAGGAAAGCTATGTTATGCTACCTGTCTACAGAGGTCACTTGTCTATACCCTGCATAGGAAAGCTATGTTATGCTACCTGTCTACAGAGGTCACTTGTCTATACCCTGCATAGGCAAGCTATGTTATGCTACCTGTCTACAGAGGTCACTTGTCTATACCCTGCATAGGCAAGCTATGTTATGCTACCTGTCTACAGAGGTCACTTGTCTATAACCCTGCATAGGCAAGCTATGTTATGCTACCTGTCTACAGAGGTCACTTGTCTATACCCTGCATAGGCAAGCTATGTTATGCTACCTGTCTACAGAGGTCACTTGTCTATACCCTGCATAGGCAAGCTATGTTATGCTACCTGTCTACAGAGGTCACTTGTCTATACCCTGCATAGGCAAGCTATGTTATGCTACCTGTCTACAGAGGTCACTTGTCTATACCCTGCATAGGCAAGCTATGTTATGCTACCTGTCTACAGAGGTCACTTGTCTATACCCTGCATAGGCAAGCTATGTTATGCTACCTGTCTACAGAGGTCACTTGTCTATACCCTGCATAGGAAAGCTATGTTATGCTACCTGTCTACAGAGGTCACTTGACTATACCCTGCATAGGAAAGCTATGTTATGCTACCTGTCTACAGAGGTCACTTGTCTATACCCTGCATAGGCAAGCTATGTTATGCTACCTGTCTACAGAGGTCACTTGTCTATAGTGACATGTGTTTCCCTTACACGTCGATTAGGCTTGACTTTGTATTGAAATATTGCGATCCGCATTTCCTTTTTTTTTAATTAGAAAACAAGTAAAAATCTTCACATAAAAGTTGTCATTGTTTAACTATAGGTGTTGATAATCTCAACTATATTGTGCATGACTAGAGTGAGAAGGTCAATAAACGAGGACAGGTTTGTCTTTCAGAGATTATTGGAACATCTTAGTCATTGGTACAATAAAATGGACAGTTGCAGATTTAAACCCAAAATACAATTCATAATTAGTATCGAACTAATTATATCCCACAGCCCCCCTACCCACCACACACAGAGCTACGCCTTTTGATATCATCGTACACATTTGGCATTACGTGCAGTTCTTGTCGTACGATATATGGACAGTTTATAACAGTCATTTTCTCTACACTCATCAACAAGTTTGTACATTCAGTCAAAGAATTCCACAGTTCTCTGGGTCGGAGGATTCTTCAGTAATTCATCTTTATTGCATATTTCAAAGGTAGGATGGTTTCAATGTGTATATGTCCATTAAACTATGTAAATACCAGTACTACGCGTAACTTCCAAATACTTAGAAAATAACTAAGAAATAAATGTAATCGTTTTTTTTTTAGAAAATCGAAGCCGCAATCTAAGTAACGATGACAATATGAATGATACTTTGTTTGTTTGTACTCATAGTGGACATACATACACATTAAAGGGATCTAGTAACTTTGTTGACATGTGCAAAAAGTGATAAATGGTTGATACAATGTATACTGTTGTTATCTTATATGTCCACAGGGTATTGTGTGAAAATTTCAAGTCAAATGGACATTGTATGGCCAAGTAATGAGCGAAAATGCAATGTGATATTCAGTAACTCACTGCACTCACTTTGTACACGGTAGAAAACTCACCCGGAGTTTTTCTTATCTGAATACTTCAATCATACATATCTTTGTAACGAAAGAGAAATTTGAAAAACCTAAAGCTGTCCCGTGATTTAATTGCTAATACGAATACAACAAGGTATAAGGGAACCGCTAGAATTAAAGTTTTATTTTGAGGATTTGGACATTGTTACTTAGTCCCTTTAATAGTTTATAATTGTGTACAGCCAGCATTATTATAAACACGAACATTTTAGGTGTTTCACTCTTAATCCTTACAGGATGAAATGGACATAGTAATCGCGTTTTCACTTCCTGTGTTTAAACTTAAAGGGGTAGTTTAGTTTTGGTAGAGAGGGCGCTGCAGATCACAATTTTTTTGTGAGGTAATGAAAAACTGAGTGTCGAATTTGAGAGAACATGCAATTTTAATGGCAGAATAAACTTTATTTGGTCAAAATCGACCCAGAAACGGCTGAAATATCAATAAATATATCTGATCTTATAATTATTTGGGGCCCAAATAATTGGATGATTTTTTGAAAAAAATAAAAAAATGCTTGCACTTTTTCAAAAATTTTCAAAAGCATTTTTTAAATAGTTGTTGATGATCTCGCTATTTAATCATTATATCAATAAAACATCACATGCATAATTTTGTATGAAAAATGGTTGAAACCAATGCCTTTTTAAAAAGCGCCCTCTTGTGTTTCAATGGCTCTTTTTGAATGATAACAGGCTTTTTACTTAGTCGTTTGTAATTTTGTATACCTTTCGAGCATGGTGGAGTTATAACTATTAGTTTATAATGTTACTGTGCAGGTTTTGGCTACTTAAGTTCAGCCTTACCAAAACTAAACTACCCCTTTAACCCTAAAGAGGCCGGGCTATTTGAGGTCTTCCTACGGCCGGGGGGGGGGGGCATTATGCCCCCCCCCCCCCCCCCCCCGTATGATCTCGGCCGCGGAGCGGCCGATCGCCGTACAAATGTGCACGCATGATAACTGAAGTGTATAGAATACAATGGTTATTTTTACAAATTTGGAAAAATTCATTAATTTGCATATTTATGGTACCGTAATTTATGCAAATAAGTCATGGAATTCATATTTTTACCCATAAATCATATATTCTTCACAATTAAACTCTGGTTTTCACTAGATATATTCTTTAGAGTATTTGGATTGATAATACGACCAAAAAAATTGGAAGAGCCCGGTTCTTCCTTATGTTTTCTTTAGTTTGTTTTAATTTCTTATGTATTTCTCTGTTATTTAAAATTGATGTATTTCATTGTTTTTGTTGTTTATTTTATTTCCAACTATAATTTCAATATTTTGAACCACAAAACCAACATATAACATGTAAACAACACCACATAACTAATGAATACACCTCATTTTACAAAAATTTATATTTCCATATGTTTTGTAGACAAATCACGAAATTGAGCGATTTTCAGGCTGACATGCATTAAAAAAAGTCACGTAACTTTGTAACGGTAGGTCCGATTTTCAAAATTTTTGTTTTAAAATGTGCGCAAGACCGGAAAAAAAAGGGTCACCAAGCAGAGTTGCGTCATCGTACAGCGTTTAGGAGCAATACAAACAATTGCGGACGAGGGGGGGGGGGGGGGGGGGTATTATGCCCCCCGGCCTTATAAGGGTTAAACTGATGTATTTGTTTTGTTTTGTTGTTTATTTTATTTCTTACTATAATTTAACTATATTGAACCCCAAAACCAATATATAAAATGTAAACAACACCAAATAACTAATAACCATTATGCCCCCCTTCACCCCTCCCCCTAAGATCTCGGCCGTGTAGTGGCCGATCGCCGTGAACATTTGAACGCACGATAAGTGCAGTGTATATAATACAATGGTAATTAAAACAAAAAATTGAACTTTTAATTAATTTGCATATTTATGGTAATTTATGCAAATAAGTCATAAAATTCATATTTTTACCCATAAATAATATATTCTTCATAATTAAACTCTGGTTTTCACTAGATATATTCTTTACAGCATTTGAAATAATAATACAACAAAAACATTTGGACGAGCCAGGTTCTTCCTTATGTTTTCTAGTGTTTTGATAATGTCTTATGTATTTCTCTGTTTTTTTTAGTTTATGTATACCTTTGTTTTTGTTGTTTATTTATTTTAAACTATAATTTAACTATTTTGAACCCCAAAACCAACATATAAAATGTAAACAACACCACGTAACCAATGATATACCTCATTTTACGAAAACTGATATTTCCATATGTTTTTGTACACAAATCACGAAATTAAGCGATTCTCGGGCTGACATGCATAGACAAAAGGTCACGTGACTTACTTTGTAACGGTATGTCCGATTTCCCAAATGTTTGTTTTAAAATGTGCGCAAGACCCAAAAGAAAAAAGTCACCAAGCAGCGGCGCGTCATCTTACAGCGTTTTGGGGCAATAAAAAAAAATCGCGGACGGGCCCCCCGGCCTTATTAGGGTTAAGGCCTGGTCACACCGGACACGGCTAGACCCACCAATGCAGTACCCATTGGTAGGAATCTACGGCAAGCCGTTTTAATATGTATGAATTCTTGATTTTAACGTGTTTAACGTTGCAACTTTACTCTAAAGTGGAACTTTACACCCTACCTACTGGTGCAGGGTTCCACTGCCATTGTTGCAAATAAATTACATCTTTAAAGGTTTAACGTTGCGCCATTTTTAAGGTGAAAACAAAAAATGCAACAATTTTGAATCAATTTATTTGCTTGCCTCAAAAATTTGCTTATGGAGTTTATATTTGTATTAGCGATAAAAAAAATTAACTAAGTTGTGTTAATACATGCTAAGCAAACCAGGATTAACTTTGCACTTATATCTGTTCAAACCTTTGCGTAACTGGGAGCACCGGTCCTTTAAAGGTGCAACTGTACACCCTCTAAAAAAGTGCTATAGCTGCACCAAATAATTTTAAGGTTAAAAGTTGCACCGTTCAGGTGAAATTTAGAACGCCTATTTGGGGATATAAAGGTGCAAAGTGGCAATGTGCATCTTTGAACCTTCATCTAAACGTGGAATTATGTACATTTAAAAGAGCAACTATGAGGTAAGCGGTTTGCACCTTTTCAAAGGTGCAAAATATACCATTTGTTTTCTTCATAGTGTGTATGTTTCATGTAGGACTACACGTCATCAATAATAATTATTTTAATGTTAAATTTTGTTAACAAAGTGTTTGACGAACGATCCCTCCTCGGAAATATTTTGACTACCACCCTCGGTAATTTTGGTGGACGAAATAACCACCATCCCCTTCCCCTACCCCCTGAAAAAACATCCTTGGTACGCCAGTGATTAATATGATTTGTAAGTACTAATCTGTAATCAATCCATTGTCAATTCCTAATGATAATTATTTGCCTTGTAGCATTTGGGGCTTTAGTCATTACAGTCATGTATGTAACAAGTATAGTGGAATGACTTGAATTATTGTACATATGTTTGGAGTATTAAATTTTGTTCTTGTTTATTTCTTACTGCTTGTATGCTTCATTGGATTGTGTTGATGGTCAGTTTAATCTGGACTTTGGCGAGGAATAGAACATACATATCATACATTTAAATACAGCCGTTTGGCCACGAGAAGCAATACCCTTTTTACTGTTACTTATCAGTCAAAAGGGGACAGAATACGGCTCAAAGAGTATTATGTTATGTGCTGTCACACTGTATTAGACAGATGCCGTAGTGTATACGAGTTAAGAAGGGGTGTAACATGTAATGTTTATTGGACCAGTTAGTTGATACAACCATATGATTTAACTCTGTATCTCTTTATAATGAATCCACAAACATTGGTAGATATAGGTTGAAAGGATCTAGTTGTCTAAGGGATCTTTGCTTCGTGTGCAAAAAACGGATGAAGGGTTAATACAAAATGTGTGTTGTTGCCGTATCTTGCCTTAAGTAGAAATAGTATTGCTTGTATAACTTCTGGCTCATATTTGATAAGAAGGGGAGTGATATTGTATCCCATAGCCCCCCTCCCCACCACACACAGAGTTACGCCTTTTGATATCATCGTACAAATTTGGCATTACGTGCAGTTGTTGTCGTACGATATATGGACAGTTTATAACAGTCATTTTCTCTGCACTCATCAACAAGTTTGTACATTCAGTCAAAGAATTCCACAGTTCTCTGGGGCGGAGGATTTTTCAGTAATTCATCTTTATTGCATAATTCAAAGGTAGGATGCTTTGAATGTTTATATGTCAATTAACAAAACTATATAAATACCTGTACTACGTGTAACTTCCAAATAATTAGAAAATAACTAAGAAATAAATGTAATCGTTTTTAGAAAATCGAAGCCGCAATCCGTGTAAGGACGAACATATGAATGATACTTTGTTTGTACTCATAGTGGAGATACATAAACATAAATAGTTTATAATTGGGTACAGCCAGCATTATTATAAACACGAACATATTAGGTGTTTCACTCCAATCCTTACATGATGACATGGACATAGTAATCGCGTTTTCACTTCCTGTGTTTAAACTTAAGGCCTGGTCACACCGGACACGGCTAGACCCACCAATGCAGTGCCCATTGGTACGAATTTATGGCAAGCCGTTTAAATATTTATGAATTCTTGATATCAAGAACTACCATTGGTCAGCAGCAGCAAACTATTTCTTGATATCAAGAAATGAATTATTAATATCAAGAATTACCATTAATTAACAGCAGAAAACTGACATTAAAAATTCAATGTTTTGCTATCACGAGTTCGATTTCTTAATGATGTCAAACATTGGATTCTTGATATCAAGAAACAGGAATAAATGTTAAAAACGGCTTGCAATATATTCGTACCAATGCGTACTGCATTCGTGGGTCTAGTAGAGACTAGTCTTTTGACAAGCCTGTCTCGTCTGAGCTGAGTTGAATACACGGAATGACTGGACAGCGCGACTACAATGCACACTTTTTTTTGCCGAGACAGTCTTTTCGCAAATGGATTGCTCTCCGATGAACCTCTTTTGTTAAGTATTGAATCTCTCTAACCTACGAGTACAACCCGATCAGGAAGCCGGTAATATCACAAACTCATGCATTATGCATCTTTTCCCAACGCGATGCAATACAAAGCACATACACACACTGTATTATGCCACGTCCCAGCTAGCCACCTGACGTCGTGCCAACGTTGGCCCGATGTCATTTTCGTTGTAAGGGGGAGTTGAGCCAATATGCGACATGCGAAGTCACCGAGACGTGAAAATGTCCGCCAGCCCAACATTAGCTCGGCGTCTTTTTTTAATGCTGGCCCAACGTCATTTAGCGATTTCGGCCCAACATTAATTATTGACAATGGCCCAATGTCAGTTCTAACGTAGGCCCAACATCGATTCCTGACGTTGAGAGAACATCAAGTTCTGACGTCGGCCCGACGTTAAAATGTCCGCCAGCCTAACATTGTCCCAACATCATTTTGTGATGTCGGGCAAATGTCAATTTCCGACAATGGCCCAACACCGAATCCTTACATAGGACAGATATCAAATTCTGATGTGGGCCCGACGTTAAAATATCCGCCAGCCCAATATCGTCATTACGTAATTTTGTGATATTGGCATAACGTCAATTTCCGACAATGGCCCAACATCAACTCATGACATTGGACCAACATAACATTATGATGTCGGCTCGCGTTTAAAATGTCCGCTAGCCCAACATTGTCACGACATCATTCTGTGATGTTGAGCCAATGTCAATTTCCGACAATGGCCCAACACCGAATCCAGACATAGGACAGATATCAAATTCTGATGTGGGCTCGACTTTAAAATGTCCGCCAGCCCAACATCGTCACTACGTCATTTTGTGATATTGGCATAACGTCAATTTCCAACAATGGCCCAACATCAAATCCTAACGTAGGGCCAACACCAAATTCTGACGTTGGCCCGACATTAAAATGTCCGACAGCCCGACATTAGCACGACGTTATTTTTTATTGTTGGCCCAACATCAAATCTTGACGTTGGCCCAACATCAAATCTTGACGTTCGCCCGACGTCTGAATGTCGGCTAACCCAACATTCGCCCAACATCATTTTATGATGCTGGACCAACATCAAGATTTGACAATGGCCCAATGTCAAATGGCCAACGTAGGACCAACATCAAAAACGTAAAAAGAAATTAGAAACATTCATAGATTCCATTTGTTTAACCTTTACACACATTCATTCATAAATAAATCATAATTCTTTAAATATCCTATTCCTACACCTATTGCCTACTCCTAAACCTATCATCCTATCGTCCTACAAACATAGGTCGCAATCGGTATAATATATATACACCTCTTCTTAGCATGTATGTTTTGTAATGGTTAGTATTTGCAGAGCGTTGAATCTAAAATAATCTACCTTCAAATCATATTCATAACAATATTTATCCTTCTTAATTATATACTGCAGCAAGGACATGACAAAAGTATATTTTGTAATATAAATAATTCCAAATATCGAACATTTTCATTTCACTTACGATCGCTTATAATCGATCATGACTTGCCCGATAGCAATACTTCTTTTTCTTTACTTTTGAATTACTAATGTTTCTAATCGATTTTAATCGAAATTCAATTCATTCAAAATTCTCAAAGCAAGTTAACAAAAATATTATAAGTACCCAGCTAGCTAACTGGCGTCGGACCGGTGTCGGCAGGTTGTCGGCAAGATCGCGGTCGGCAAAAGACGTCGCGCCAACATTACGCCAACGTCGAATTTAAGTTGGAGGTTTTGGAAATGAAATAAGTCGGAAAATGGTTGTAGTTGAATGTCGTGCCGATGTCATTAAGCTGACGTCTCAAATAAAACGTCGCGCTAAAATCGCACCAATGCCGAAACTGATACCAATTTAAGAGCTCGATAGAGGGTTGTAATATTAATGTCGGGCCGATGTCAATAAACCAACATGAATATGACATCTCAAATATGACATCATAAAAAAAGCAAAGGTACGCTCAAGATTCACCGTCTTGTCTATAACATAACCTGAACTATAATCACCAACAATCACTCTGCGCTAGCTGCCAGGCTAACATGTTTATATACGAAAACATCTCGGGAAATTACACGACATAGAAGGGTAGACAGATCTATGTCCATGATTCAATATCATATAATAGAATATTCTTTATACGTAATAATAAAATGTAAATAGCTGTTTTCGAGAGATTTGTATTCCACTTTCATCATCAGCTGGCGTACGTGTCATGTGAAGTCTGAATTATAAGCCCTCACAAAAAGTTCCGCAATTCAAGTTTGAGCGTTCATATCTCCCTTATTACTTTATTACCGTTCATAAATGTGTTGCCATTGGAAAGCTTGTAATCTCCCCTTCACAATAATATGACATTTTTTATCGTGGATTGTGCATTACAAAGTCTAAAGTGAAATCTTGCAAAAAACATTGATATGGTCAAACATAATGATAATTTCTCAATCAGTCAATAAAACACACTACATCTTGGATGTGGTGTGGCAAGATTGGTAGAGCGCGCGCTTTCCGATCACGAGATCCCGAGTTCGAACCCTGCCCACCGCGTTTGTCCTTCAGCAAAACAATTTATCCACTATTGCTGCTCTCTACCCAGGTGTATAAATGGGGACCGGTAGGAGGTGAAAGCCTTTATGTGAACGATCTTCTTGAGCCCACTGAGCGCTTGGAAGGAATACTCCCCAGGGAGTGGAGATGGTGCACACAATGTGTGCTGGTTCGCATCGTATCCTATGACCGGGGTAATAATAAATGTAAAGCGCTTAGATATGATTATCAATCTTGATAAGCGCTATATAAAAATTGGATATTATTATTATTATTATTATTATCTTCCTAACAACATACACAATCGTTATTGCGCCACCTCAAAATAATAAAGGTATATTTCATCCTAACAAAAGAATGATACAATGCCATTGACATTCACGCATGACCGACTAAACATCATTCATAACACCGTTCTCACAACAAAAGGAGGCTACACTGTTGTTTTATCAATGCATTTTGCAACATTTTACTTTTGACATTGCCCCATATTCGGGTGTCATGCGCATTCCATGATAACATATTCATGGCAAATGTCATATCAGTTTAAAGTGGGGAATACAAGCCTTCCAATCTTAAGGGCCGGTCATACTTGCGGTAATGGACGTAGTGATCCGTAAGGTAATTTAATGTGGGTCAGACGTGGTGAAAGTACGTTAAACTAGGTTAAACTACGTTAAGGTACTGCTGAATTTGGGTGATGAGCCACAGAGAGGTACGTTGAAGTACGTTAAAGTACATTGAAGTGCGCTGAAGTATGATAAACTACGCTAGACTACGCTAATGCGGGTACGGCTCGCTCAAAGATAGGTACGGAGCGGTACGTCAGACTACGTTAGAGTACGGTAGACTACGGTAGGCACTACGCTAGACTACGTTATACTACTTTAGACTACGCTTGAGTGCGCTACAGAACGCCAAATTACGGAATGTACGGTATTATTTACCAGCTCTGTACGGAGTATAAAAGCCAGCCCCCAGTGTAGTACGGCCATTGTGCGCATGTTTTTCAACCAACACAGTTATATAATAGTTATCTGCTTTCATACTCGATGTCGCAACTCTCTCTATCAAGGGACTCTAGATACAGAGAGAGTAATCACACAACATGACTGTGACGTTGAGAGATACAATATGATTCAAGGGATTCAACTATCATGAACATTAATCTAAATGCCCTCTACCTTGTGACCCGCATATTGTATAAGTTCTGTAAGATATTTAATCCAGATAATTAACATGATCGTGCCAATGGTTGAATGGGAACCCAGTATGGTTCGTCTTCTCAGTGTGGGTGTCATGTTTATTGACTATTCTTGTCATCTTACATTCGAACATTTGGGAAATATAAGTTATTCAACTTACGTCGTGGAGGACGCAAGCCAAACATATACCGAGACAGTGAGATCAATCACACACCGCGCAACATGACATCGAGGGATTCTTGCAAGGGTTGCTTTCTCCGAGCGCAGAGCTGAACATGTAATTCAGTTATTGAGTACAGCTTTATCATGCATATTCAATCGTTACAGTGGCGTAGGGTACATTTAAAAAATAGAGATATAAATAAGGTGTGACCAGATTTATGAGCGTCACCATGGTGATACGTGCTAAAAAGGTATCATATATTAGTTAATCCACCTACCCTCCCCGTAACAAAAACGAAGGAGAAGAAATACAAAATTAATACTATAATCCAAGGTCGCATCCAATAATTGCACCATCTCATCTCTCCGTGGAGTATAGCTAGCCCGACAAGATGCCAATGCGTTAAACTGGTCTATGAACACCCGAAATGAATTCTTGATTTCCTGTGTATAACTGAATGTCTGATCGAAGTGGGGACGCTCATATCAATTGTCTGATCATTTCATATCACCTCCCCCTACACCAGCAACTACGATATAAAACAATCTTAGCCGTCTTACTGCTCTCATTGTTGTACGATAGTGTGAATAATGGAGCATGAACACAAAATATGAAAAAATTCATCTGTTAATAGATACTCTGCCTGGGGGGGGGGGGGGGGGGGAGGGGGGAGGGGTAGGTATTTGTATGCGATGTTCGTATTGCTCACATGGGGGGACCATCACATTACTCTGATGGTATGGCTTCAATCAAGCTATTCTGATTGATGCAATGAGGTTGCACAAAATACATAAGGTGTGCCCCCCATAATTTTGCATGTCCCCTAATCAGTCCGACCACGCTACGCCACTGCTGAAGGTATGGCTTCAATGAAGCTATTCTGATTGAAGCAACGAGGTTGCACACTAACCTTTCAATATTATATTGATCATCGGCGTAGCAGCTATAAAGAGTCAGACCTAATGGGAAGGGGGTGGCAGAAAGGGGAGGGGACTTCGAGTTCAAATAGTCATGCTTCATGAATTATTTCTTCGTTCTAATTAAATGTCGGAGATTAGGAGAAGAGGAATGCAAGCAGGATAATCTTCACTGATAACCTTTCCATCTCATTGTAAATATAATGCAGTCGAAGAGTCAATGTTTGGCAGTTTGTTTTGTTAGTCACCTTTTAAACTTTATATTAGCAGATGATATTCACATTATAATCTATTTTGTAATCATAATACATAAAGTACGAATGATATGACATGTAAACATTCAAAACTAAATGTAATTTCGAAAGTCAATTAAGATTCAATAAACCTAACCAGAACTTCATTCAGAATTGTTGTTACACTGGAATCATTGGTATTATTTGTTTAATGTATCGTCTGTAAAATGCTTTGTATTTCAACTACGCGCAGCTTTGTTATATTCTGAGCTTTAGCAATGACATATCTGTTAAAGAGAGAATGCATTTAATATCATTAAATACAGTCATTCCGGTCATACCCCGACCGTCTGTATTATACCATTTTCAATTAAATTTTAATTGCGTTTGTCCAAAATCGGAAATTATTCATAAAAACACGCATTGAAATAGAAATGTTTACACCATTATATGATACCAGAACATATAATGTACATATTATTGTGTATAAATATAAATTTCCATGTGAGCATTGACCGAAACAATCGTAATCATATATCCTTATCCCATTCATACATATAATTATGTATCAGATATTTATGATTAATATAATTTTGTATTAATTATACATTTGCATGTGCTTTAAAAAAATGTATATTTAGACAAGGGATGTGTATAATCATAATAATATATATTCACAAATATGACACCAAAAATAAATTTGTATTTGTTATAAATATTATAATTTTCATGTGAGTATTGCATAATCAAATAACCTTATCCAACAAAGTGCATGCCATGCAAATTAAATATCTTTATATGTAATCACTTTATTTCCTTATAAATAATACATATGTTCGATTGTTTTAAGTAAGTCTACTTAAACAAAGGCATTTGTAATCATAATACTATATTCATAAAAGCAGAACAAATATATTTTGTATATGAATATTAATTTCCATGAGCATGATGAGTACAGCAGCCAAGCTGTGTAGAGTGGCTAGTAAACGCAAGCAAACAAAACAATGAATGTATTTATTCCGGGCGTATATATTCGCATTAAATGTGATGCGCTCATGTCCACGCTTGCTATATCCTCTTTTAATTAGACCGTGATAGATTGTACGCTCGGGCAATATTGCAGTGGAAACTCCCCCGAGTGATCGGTAAAAGATTGGTATCACGTTCTCTCTACAGAGCGCGTGCATTGTAGACAGGGTGGAATTAATTGTAGGTGATCGATTGTATCTCTACCAGTCCATACATGGATAGATTGCGTTGCCATGTCAACAGGCAATATCACAGATGCCGCCATATTGGACAATCATTTCATCGTTCACAGTTCTGACGAGCAAATATTACTACAGTGAACAAGGTAATAACTAAGTTGTTTCATATATTTGATATGATTGGATATTAGACAAAATTGTTTACTGAAATAATTCATATGCAGTATCAGTTTTCTCTTCCACTATACATGTATACTTATCTGTAAACCATTCTAAACATGCATGATACAATACAATCATTATATTAAATATCAATGTCAATGTCAATATCTATGCAATGTGCTGATTCTTTCCAATACAATACAATTAATATGGAGCTTTGAATAAAGTACTATACAGACTGTCCCAGAAAAAACAAAACCGGGTGTCATGGCAGATATTTTACGTTATAATGAATAATTTTCTTAATGATATATATATGTATGAAAAGCTCTGTGTCTCTTCTTTCAATTGATATACAACTTATGACACATAATTCACGCATGACTGAATTAGAACGATGGAAAGTGGTGTTACCAAAATTCCATTTGCACGCAGAAATTGCAAGTTTTTGATGAGGTTTTGGGGTGAGTTTTAAGGGTAGTAAACGTACGTATTTTGAAAAAGGACAAACACACGCTTACAAATTCATAATTTTATGTTTTATATGACACCTCATGATAAAAAATAAATGATTTATGCCAGAGAACGAGTACAATAAAAACATGCTTGATTCCAGCCCAAATTATTAACTTTCCTGATCTAGCCTGTTTCCCATGTTTTCCCTGATCCCCATGTATGTGTGAATTCACTCATGCATCAAAGTCCATTGTCAGCTGCATAAATCATTAATTTTGTTAGCATAAGGTGTCATGTAAAAGATTAAAATATGAACTTTGATGTGGTGTTTCTCCTTTTTTTTTAAATAAGCACGTTTACAACCGTTAAAACTCACTACGAAGTTAAAAATCAGGTAAATACAAAGATGCTTATAATATCTAGAAGGAATTTGAAATTGTAGAGGCTTATCAAGAAAAAATACATACAATTAGACTAACGGGATTGAGTTTTGGATTATATTGCGCTACAAAAAATAATTTTATTGTGAGATAACGAAACACTGAGTGTAAAATTCGAAAAAGCGTATATTTCAATGACAGAATAAACTTTATTTGATCAAAATCGGTTCAGAAATGGCTGAAACCTCTATTAACATAGCTATTTGTAATAAATGTGGGTCACCACAATTATTTAATAATTTTGAACCAGCCGTTAACAACATTTCAAAAATGTTCCTCTTTTCAAAAATGTACAAACAAACCTTTTAACTAATTGTTGATTATCACTCTATCTAATCACTATTTCAACAAAACATCACATGCACAATATTGTATTTAAAATGGATGAAACCGATGAGTGTTAAGAGTTTTAACGGATGTTTTTGAACGATAACAGGCTTTTTACTTAGTCATTTGTAATTTTCTATTCCTTTCGAGCATGGTGGAGTTATAACTGTGAGTGTGTTAGGCAATGGTGCAGATTTTGGTTACTAAAATTCATTTTGACCAAAAATTTATTCTCTTTACCAGAACTCAACTTTCCCGTTAAAGGTAAAGGCCAGTTTTGGAAACGCCCCCTCTCAAAAAATATGAAATGGAAGCACTTATAATGAGAAAGAAAATAATTGTACTTTTATAGGATTATCCAAATTTGCCCAAGAAACCGCCTTCTAATTGAAATATTTGCAAAATTATAAATTTATCTACGTCGGGATAGATATCACCAAAGCGGGATCGCCCATACGCTGCGTGTATTAGACCATGAAGTGTACACGAGGTGTTCGCTATATACGGGCTTGTCCCTAGCTTGTCGATATCTCCCCCAGCGCTAGCGGCGCCAACAGCTCTGAACGCGCGGTGGATTTATGAATTTCACTGGCGGATATTGGATTTCTTCCGATGTTTCTGTATTTAACGATGCATAGGTTCGGATTCTACCACACAAGCCCTATTGCAATACATATTCAACAATATTGATCAATATAGATGGATGCGGCTACTTTCCCGAAACTAAACTTGGGTTTTAATTGTACAGTCCGTCGTGAAACTAACTCACGCATCATCAGGACATTCAACCGTAGATGACGCTGTTCGTATTCAGTAGACTACGTATTCCCAGCATCGATATATCGATGATTCCCAGTCTCGGACGTGGTGTCACTTCACATTCTGTCTGGTTGTTTCGTTTCCACATTTCTATTGTTTCCATTGTCTTTGTTCACATCAGGACAAAGAAACATCATACAAATATATTCAATAGGTAACATATATTTTTGACAACATGTTAGTAATTGAAATTGAAATTGAAAAGTTTTTATTGCAAATAATATCAATAGCAACCAAGTGGCTGAATTGCAGATATTTTACAAACAATACATAATTAAAATAACATAACATAAATGTGAAAACGAGGAGCTTCTTAAATTGAACAATTAAATATTGAACATAATATACATAGAACAATTAAATAAGAGAATATACGGGATCACAAAGACGATAAACATTTAACTTTTAAAAAATAAAAAATGAAAATTGCCTAAATTGAGATGCAATAACTTATTTATATATCTTTTCATGCGCCAGTCTCAAAATTTAGCTAACATGTTATTATTATTCATTATAGGCAAGGGCGAATAACTTTTTAACTATAAATAGCTGCTATGCACGAATAAATATTCTATGTTCTATATTATTTCATCAAGATTGTTTATCATAAAAATACAATTAGGGCTTATAATTGTCATGCTTATATGTTTCAAGTGCCAGCCTCAACATTCACCTTGCATATCTTTCATTATAAAAAAAGGGGTAAAATAACTTTTTGATTATAAATAACTATGCACAATTGTATATTTTGAGTTTTATAATATTTCATCAACATCGTTCTTCATAAAAAATGCAATTAGGGCAACTATATCATTTACAGTATCTTACAAAAGAGAAATTCTACTATTGTGTAAATCCAATCATTTTTAAATCTGTGGGTTATATAATAATAAATGCATGACAAGATATTCACGATTCCTGTTTTAACAAGCTACTAATAAAATGATTGTTTACACATGTATCAAACTTTATTTAAATGTTGAGAATGGAAAAAAAAAAAGAAAAAAAAATTATGACAGTGATGATGATGATGATAATGATGATGGTGGTGAAGATGGTAACATTGATGAGGATGATGATGATGGTGACATTGATGATGAACGTGATGCCTATTAACAATAATGTTGATGGTTGTACATACTAATTTAAACAGGGTAGTAATAATAAACATATTGCACAAGTGAGTTGCGATCAAAGTACTATCATGTTATCACTGAGTGAACATAATTATGTAAACATGCGATAGAGAATAAAAGTCTTTCTTCAAACATCAAAATAAATTCAAAGTTTGTTGGGTGAGGTTGTACATTACTTCTATGGAATAAACAAACCAACCCGTTTATAACTAGAAGGCTCACTTAACGCGCGCAAGTCACGTGTCCCATAGACTTTGTACATGGGCAACATGGCGGAGTGAACCGATTTTTGAAGCTCCCGTAGCCCACTTCTCTACGTCATCGCGTAGTGACCTAGAAATACTGGACCAATCATCATGCTATGCAGTGCGTAGACTATTGCGCCTATTTTCCTGCGCACTGTCCTAGATTTCATCACGCTTATGAGAACAATGGGAGCCATTGTGACGTATGTTGTTTTATTGACCTCGATCCTGTGACGACGCGTTTGAACTACTCTGTGATTGGTTAACTGTAGTTCCCAAGTAGCCCATAATGCAACCAGTTGTGGGCTCTTCCGGTGAGCAAAAATCGCTGCACTCTGGCAGCAGTGACACCCCCCTGGCACATACGCGATGAATGCGTGCTAGCGCTCCCACGGATGTGCTTATTGGCTGTCTTGGCGTTCTTCTTCCTAGGTGAATAGTTTTTACCAACAAGGGCAATCACGTGACTAGAACGTGTGCGCCATAGAGTACTGCACAAATTTGATCGCGTGTGCATTTTGCTTAAACACATGATCTATGGAACGAGCGCGTAACGAACTTTTAGAGTTAATTTTTTTACTAACGCCCCGGTCACGTTATTTTGCGAGTTGTCCAAAACTATCGTTTGTCAAATTCAATGGTAAAACGATCTCATGAGGGATATAATGAATCTTAATAATAATAATAATATAGTTTCTTATATAGCGCTATACACATAAATGTTTCATAGCGCTTTACACTATTATTACCCCGATCATAGGATACAATGCAAACCAGCACACATCTTGAGGAGATTTCATCTGGTCCACAGGATTTGTTTGTTTTGACTTTCTGCAGCAAATTGAATACCTCTCATGGATTAATTTCGCGGCTTGGCCGAGATGGAAGATAAGCTGGAAGTTCCTCGAGAAGGTGTTTGGCAAAGCTTCAAGGTTCAATTCGTTGAAGTCGCCAAGTATGAAAACTCCTGTGTCTGGATTGTCAGTTAAAATGATGTCTATTGCGCGAGTGATATGGTCCGTGAGAGCAGGAGCTGTATTGCTGCGTGGAGGGTGACCACACCAAATACAAGCTTGGGTGCTGCACGCGGTAGTCTGGGAGGGCGGGAACTAACCCACAAGACCTCCAGGTCTTGAGGGACGTCGATCTCGTTCATAGGCAGTGCATTCATGGTTTGTCTGGCGTATACTGTACTGCTACACCGCCTCCTCTTCGATCAGTTCTTGGGCGGGACAAAAGATCATAACCTGGTATGTGAAGTAATCCTTCCGGTTGATCAGCAGAAAACCAGGTCTCTGAAATAGCAGCTATATCAATGGAGCTATTGTCAAGTGTTGCATGAAGTTCATCTATCTTATTGTTTAGCGAGCGGGGGTTGGACAATAAGATTGATGGTAGCTGGCAATGAGTACGGACTCTCTTGGTAGTTGTTTCTATGGCGACCAAGTTGAAATCATTTCTTGCCCGGTCGACTATGGGCTGGAATACAGCTGGTCGAATGGTTATAATGGGTTTAATTGAATGTACTTTCTTCACACCGGCGCGACATCCTCTTGGGATATTTCGCGTTAATTTGAGTTCTTTGACGGTTTTCCAAGTGTCTTGTGGAAGAAATTTACTCTTATTCAAAGTCTTTCCAATGTTCAACATAGTTTGCAGTGAGTAACGAAACAGTTTCTGTGCCATTTTGTTGATAGTGTTCGTTACGTATATAAGTTCAATGCAGTATTCAAATGTCACTTACAAGTTACCCGAGCGCAGATTAGCTTTGTCGTGGTGAATGGTAGCACGACACGCCGGAGGTGCGGCTGGGCTCGTAGCGTAGGTGTGGTATCACTCCCAGTGAAAGTTGGCCTCATGAAACCACGCACAAACTTAGTCAATTGTGGTGAAAATCTCGATTTCTGAGGCTTGTTGGATGCAAAGTTATGATTACACAGTATCGAGGTCCAAAGGCAATCAAGGAGTGGGGTTGAAAATGAGCGATGGAAGTGACAAAATGAAATATAAACTAGTCAAATCGGAGCTCCAATTAAAACGATATTGCTGCCACTGGGGGCGCTGTTTTTATATATTGGTTGGCACCAATTCATGGTGAAAACATAATCAGCATCATACAACCCGGGAAATAAGTGGAGGGGGGGGGGGGGGGGGAATGTATATATTATGCATGTTTATCAAGTTATTTACAAAGGGAAAAGTAGATGTATAAAGGTCGTAAGCGTAAATGCTTGATGACCTTGGCCAAGTTCGCGACATTTTTGTTTTGTTTTACGTATTTGCAAACTCATGGGCGGAACACTCTGTCAGCCACAGGCTGGTTTTCGTAGGGGTCCTTACAATAAAAATACATAACACGATTAAATAGTTTTACATTACAGTAATGCATCTTAATACAGTTCCTACGCTTTCTACATTGAACATTTCCGAACAAAGCAAAAAGAACAGACAAATGGAGTAGAGCCTCCCTAACCCCCCCCCCCCCCCCCCCCCACACAGAAAAAACAACGGTCATATAATATTTAATACAAAAATTAAACAAGCGCTTGATTTATACAATTATCCTATTCAAGCATTTTTAAAGACGGCTAATGAAGTCTGAGAAGATATGCGATTTACTAGAGAATTCCATAATGTGGCACCCTGCTAGATAAAACGTCTCTTGCCATAATTAGTTTAAGGCCGAATTAGTTCAAGTTGGGCTTCACGGGATCGTGTTTGATAATGCGATTCACGCCTAATAAAAAGTTCATGCATGATCATTTCAAATGTGCGCGTGAACGCTTTGTCCGCAGTTTTTAAAATAAAGCGTTTACACTGTGTATTTGAGCAACTTTAAAGTGTATTCACAGTGTGTTCACAATGTGATGAGTTTTCATACTGTGAAAACGCTCCAATTTAATATGATATACAGAGTGTGTTCAAATGGTTCTGTGCCACAGCGTGTTCCTTCATGTAGGGTGCGTCCATCGCGATAATTCAATATACGACCTTCATCCGCTGAAGTAATAAAGAGATGATTATTGTTATTTTATTGGCTACATCAAATGTCATTGATACACGCGAACCGAAAAAATGCTACATGTCATTAACTACAGTAAAGTGAATCACCAGATCGATGGTATTTTCTAATAAATTAAACATTCGTGCCCACCGTGCCAACGTCACTGTTACCATAGTAACGGTAAACGAATAACCGTTATGGTTGATATCAATTGTTACACATGGTACATATAATAGCAATTTTAATATTATTATAAAACGGCTCTGGTGAATTCTGTAACGTGATTGGTTAAATCATGTCACGTGACTATTCATTAAATTTCAACAAACATGCACGACCGTGCAAAACAGGTTGCAACCGGGTTGCGTTACTCGTTTTCGTTCTACAACTTTTTGCACGGCTCTGACGTCACAATGCTTGTTAACATAGTTCTATCGAAGACAATCTTGCGAGAGTGATAAAAAATAAGATGGAAAATGCTTCATTTTGTAAATGATCTGTTCTGTAGTAAATAAATCTTAGCAATTTCGTAAATTATATGGTATGTGGTTTGATATTGGGACATCTTGGAATGGAAATGCATACAATTCTTTGTTAATTCTCACTTTTAACGGGAACATTTTCGGATTTCGGCAATTGCCCATGGAGTGCATTTGATAAGTGCATTTGCTGAGCTGCAGAGTCAAATTCAGTGAAGCGAGTGCAGTAGTTATGGTTAATTTTGTAAATTCCTAAAAAAATTCACACTCTAGAGAGTAGATAGACTGGGTTACTTATTGTGGCGAGTCTGTTTTCAATATTCCAGCAAAATCCAGCAAACAATCCGTGGTTGAGCTCGTTGTATAAAACCAATAATACTACGGTCTTATTATCGTGGGTCATGTAAATGCATCGACTCTCGGCTATGTTAGCTGTGCGCATGCGCACTCAGCTTACGCCTAGTGCACAACGCACAGCTAAGTCATAGCCTCGAGTGCAATGCATCTACACAACGCACTCTATACCGTGTATTATTTGTATAACACCTCGCATTTTAGAAATACAAATAATAAGCGATCAGAGATGCAATTTGTTGGCCTGTCGAACTTTGTACTATGGTCGACTCGATTCAGTGGCGTATGGTGGTCGTATTTTGTTTTGAGATTATATAGCACTGTTATCAAATGGGGGGAATCAGTTTATTGCAATGATACGCATCTGTAAAATAATTTTTAATAGTGACATTCCTGCCACATCACATAGTCAAAGGATGATCATAATTATCATGATTGTAATCATGATATGAGAGTCTACATCCAAATATATCAATGATAACAATGATAATTTGATTAAAGTTATTAAAGAAAATAAAAAGATACAAAGAATGTGCCCCCAATAATTCGCATGAGCCCCAATCCTTAAGCACGTACGCCACATTGCCCATAGATACAATCCACGACCGATAACTATACAGTTAAGGTAATAAAGCACTTAAATCATTTAATTGGCGACATGAAGTCGTTGATGCACGCTAACCGAATACAGGTTTTTATTACATGCATTTTTTTTTTTTGTATTGAGAGTATCAGCACATCGATTTTATCTTTCAATACTATTCCTACCAACCGTGCCAACATCACTGTCCACATGGTAACAGTAAACATATAATTGTTATCGATACCATTTGTTTCACATGTGACATACAGCTGCATTGAATACAACACTAGTCCTCCTATTCTGCAATTTTCAGATACAAACAAGTGAGAAGTGATGTACTTTGTTGGCCTGTCAAGCTTTGAACATAAGTTAACTCTGGTGAGTGATTTCGTATGTTGAATATGGCTGTATATATTTGTTATAAATGTATATCCAAGGTATTAAATAATATTTGTTGACACTCATTTAGATTTCGAACGATTTGTACAAGTGATATCCCCGTTAATTATATATGTGACTCCCTTTCCTCAAACCCACATAAAGGCACCAGATACGTTTGTGTGTTATGTGCCAACAATGTATAAATTATGCAAAAACAATAAAAGGTTTGTTTGTTAGTTTGTTTATTTTATTTATTCACGGTATATACAATAAGCTATAAGCCGTTTTTCAGCAGGGCCGTGTGACAAAAGAATACAGATATACATCAAATAGTACAAAATATTCATTAAAAACAGGTTATTTAAATAGGGGGAAATAGGGTGACGTGAGGGCGCTGTTAAGCAGCAGCCGTATTTGTTTTGGAGCTCCAGTTTTGTGTTTCATTTTGACTGTTTTTTGTCACTTTCTGGACTTCTTCAATATTTTTGAATCGGTATACAGTTTGTGTTATACTTCGTCGTCGAACCTTGAAAGGTATGGCTGACTCACGTTCTCTCATTTGTGTGCATTTTATATTGCCTTTTCTGTTGACCACTGTCGTATTTTCGTTAGCTATAGCTATAGCCTTACGTGTAGAACCCATGCACTACGAGCAACGCCCGAACTCCGCCTTTGATATGCAAATGACTCGAAACTTGACAATGGCTTCCTCACAATCGTGTACGAAGATTGTGTATAGCTCCGATCAAATGTTGTCATTACGTAACATGTCAACAAACCCGTCCGATCAACTACGTGCTGCAGCCAAACAACTTGGAATTGTAAAGCGTTCGCGAGGACGCCGTGCCGGGCGCCGTGTACATAGACATATCGCAGTTAGAACCCACGAAGCCAGACTTCCTAGCAAACGAAACAACGAGAAACGCCCCAGAACCCTAACTGCTATACCGAAAGAGAATTCTAGCAGCCAATGTAGAGAATCCTTTCCCTCAGTAATGCTTACAAATGTCCGTTCTATGAATGATAAAGCAGATGAACTATTCGCCACTGCCAAACATTGTTGTGCCGACATTGTTGGTGTGACGGAAACCTGGTTCGGGACATCTAATCCTGCATCGGCAAATCAGATGACAGGATTCACTCTCCTCCATCGGGACCGCTGCGATCAACAACGGGGTGGTGGTGTTGCTCTCTACATCAGGACCGATCTTCATCCAACTGAAGTACTTGTACCTGTGCTTGCTCCTCATCTTGAACTTCTCTGGGTGAAAGCTGACCTGAGCGCATATGTAAAGGACAAGACTCAATTGTTCATATGCGTCGTATATTATCCTCCTCGCTCACCTGTTAAAAAAGACCTCATTGACACTATCATTCGAACGGGTGATCAATTGCGCTGTGATCATCCTACTGCCTCCTTACTACTAATTGATGACTTCAACGACCTGGACACCAGTTACTTTGTTCGACATCTTAACGTTACCCAGATGGTCAAAAGGAACACTCGTAATGATCGCATTTTGGACATGATATTTACTGATCAACCAGACAAATTCAACGAGCCTGTTATCAAGGCTCCTATCGCTACATCTGACCACGCATGCGTCTTCATGTCGTCGGTATCGCAGCTTCCGAAACCTCGCACAATCAAACGTAGCTACAGACCTTTGAAAGATTCCAACTTGCGCTTGTTTGGTCGTTGGATAACAACCTACAGCTTCGAGTGGTTACGTGAGCTCGCGTGTTCCGATGAAATGGTGGACGCATTTCAAAGCGTACTTATTTAAGCATACCACACTTGCTTCTCCCTTTGTTGTCTCTAAACGGAAAACCTCAGACAAGCCTTGGTTCACTGATCGCATCCAAGAACTCATTGATCGTCGTCAAGAAGCATACGATTCGGGTGATCGTGAAGATTTCAATCGATATCGCAATCTCGTTCAAAGAGAGATCATTGATGCTAAAACAATCTACGCCGCTCGCGGAGTTCAAACTCTAAAGAACTCCCAACCTTCCAAGTGGCACCGTCAAATCCGCAACCTGTACGGACTCGCTAAGCCGTCATCGACGCTTCTTCCTACTGTTGGTCCAAATGAAACGCAGCAAGCGGCCAGGGTCAACGAACACTTCACTGAGATATGTACTGAGCTCCCTCCGCTCGATCGCTCTTCTCTGCCGGCCTTCCTACCAGTTCCTTCAACGCCGCCCACTATCCAGAGACACGAAGTTTACAACCTTTTGCGAAAGCTCGATCAATCTAAGACTACTCTGTCAAATGATATCCCCATCAAGATCATCAAAGAGTTCGGTTATGAGATTTCTGAGCCACTTGCGTTTATCTTCAATGCCGTCTTGAAAACGGGCAGGTACCCCTCGTCATGGAAAAGGGCTGTCATCACACCCATACCAAAAAAGAAGCAGGTTTCTAGCATTTCTGATTTACGACCGACCTCAATAACCGCAATATTCTCTCGTGTGTTTGAAACATTCATCTCGAAATGGATACTGCGTGATATCACTCCACAACTCGACCCGAAGCAGTTCGGCAACATTGCTGGCAGCTTTACTACCCATTACCTGATCAGCCTGTTGGACTCTGTAGTTCAGTGTGTTGACAAACCAGGCAACTGTGCAAACCTATGTGCGTTCGACTTCGCGAAAGCATTCGACCGAGTCAACCACAGTGTCGTCATCAATAAACTCATCGAATACAACGTGGACTCATCAATCATACCTGTTATCTGCAGCTTTCTCACTGACGGGACACAAGCTGTTAAGATTGGTGCATCCGTATACTGCGACTTGGAGGTAACCTGCGGTGTCCCGCAGGGTACAAAGCTTGGACCAGTTTTGTTCGTACTGTTGGTTAATGACATGCTACGAGACTACGACGCGCGCTGGAAATACGTGGACGACCTCACCCTTTTGGAAGTCCGTCGCGCAACCAGTCCATCTTCCCTTCAAACACAGATCGATGACCTCAATGAATGGTGTAGGTTGAATGATATGAAACTGAACCCAAGTAAATGCAGTGCTCTCCACATCTCATTCAACAAGCGAGAACCCATTTTTCCCGATCTACTCATCGCCGAAACCGCACTTCCGTCTTTCGATCATCTCAAAATATTGGGTCTGAACCTTCAGGCCGACTTGAAGTGGGACATGAGTACTTCTGATATGATCTCCAGAGCAAGCAGGCGCATCTACATTCTCTGTCGTTTGAAAAAGTGTGGCTTTTCCAGAGCTGACCTGACCTACATTTACACCACCTACATTAGACCGGTCTTGGAGTATGCATCTCCCGCGTGGTCGACATCGATCACAGAACAACAGTCGAATGATATCTAACGCGTTCGAAAAATAGCCTGTAGAATTATCCTGGAAGGATATACATCATACCAACAGGCTCTCCAGGATCTTCAGCTGACATCACTATCGCTCCGCCGAGAAGAAGCGCTATTGTCCTTTTCTCGTAGCCTCCTCACATCCACCCGACATCGCGACCTTTTGCCGGAACGACGTGTAAACGTGACTGGCCGCCAGTTACGTAACTCTGAGTCTTTCACTATTCCGCGATGTAGAACAACGAGTTACCAACAATCTGCCGTCCCCTCAATCATTCGCTGCTTAAACTGTCATTATAAATAACTCTAAGGTTTCACCATCCAGGACGCTAAACTGTGTGTGCAATATTCAGACTGTAATACAATTTTTAAAATCTATTGATGTATCTATTATATTATACCCATTCTGCTTCGATATTCAATTTTTACTTATAATTTTGATCTCATGGCACATCAGTTATTTTCGCACATTTTATACCAGAGCGATATTTATGGACTTCCTTGCTATATTGTTATTTTAAACAGAATATTATACCCATATTTTATTTTAGATAGTTTGTCTTTTCTGTATGTGTTATTTATAATTAGAACATTAAACTGCTTGTTAATTATATTTGGATTCATCCTTGAATATATATTTAGTTTATTGCTAAATGTTATCATTCATTATGTAGTAAATATTATTTATTTATTATATAATAAACTTATCAATTTCAAATGGTATGTTTCCTGATAAATTGAAAATTGCAAAGGTAATTCCTGTACATACAAAAGGTCATAGAGACACACCTGGTAATTTTAGACCTATTTCTATTTTACCTGTTTTAAGTAAAGTATTTGAGAAAGTGGCAACTAATCGATTGATTAAGTTTTTTAATGAAAATACTGTTTTGTATGAACACCAATATGGATTTCGTTATGGTGTTAGTACTTAATTATCATGAATAAATCTGTTAAAGCAAATTTGTCATGATATTGATCAGGGTAATACAACGGTTGGACTCTTTTTAGACTTTGCTTAAGCGTTCGACACCATAAATCACAATAGATTATTTTAAGAATTAGAGCAGTACAGTGTCAGAGGAATACCTCTAATTTGGATGATTTTATTTAATAGATATTAATTGGTTGATTATTATAATATTCATTCAGACAAACTATCAATAACTTGTGGAGTTCCCCAGGGATCTGTGTTAGGTCCAACGTTATTCCTCATTTAATATAAATGATTTTCCTAACTCGTCCGATTATTTTAATTTCCGTATATTTGCAGACGATTCTAGCTTATTTCATACTTTTCAGAGTGTATGAGATGTTATTAATTTGATTGAAATGGAAAATGATATTGATTTGATAATGACATAGTGCACAGAAAATAAACTTACTATTAATACTACCAAAACTAAGTACATCATATTTAAAAGTAGCTGAAGGAAAATGTATGCTCTTGGTAATATTGTAATGAACAATGAAACAATTGAAAAAGTTCCTTATACTTCATTTGTTGGAGTTGATATTGATGAAAATGTAACATGGATGAAACAAGTTAATCCTGTTTGTGTCTCCTTGAGAAAGAAAATATGTTTATTATATATCATACGAAATTTTGTGCCTAAAATAATTTTAAAATTATTGTACTTTACACTTGTTGAACCTCTCATTACATAATGGCCTAGAAGTCTGGGGTGAAACGTATCCGTCGTATTTAATGAACATATATTTGCTTCAAAAGAGAGCCGTGCGTGCGATATGTTTCAAGAGTCTAATGGAGCACACAGCTCCATTATTTTATGGAATTATCTGACATTAATATTTTGTATTTATACAGATATGTCATAGGAACAGTGATGTTTGATTTGATAAACGATAAATTCTCACAAAGCTTAGATACTTATTGTACTCGCATTGATCATTGTTATGATACTAGAAGTAAAAATGACGATACATTCAAAATAGATCCAGTAAACTTAGAATTAGCAAAACAATCCATTTCATATATCGGACCAAACATTATGGAATGAACTTCCAAATAATTAAAAAAGTAAAATGTTAAGACACACGTTTCGTAAATTGTTGAAAGGTTATTTGTTACATTCGAAATGATTATTTTCCATTTGTATATATTTATATGTTCGGCATTCTTGATTCTATATTTTGTATGAGCACGTACATCATGTTTATATAACAACTGCGTTCTTCATTGTGCTTTTAATTATAATACTTGTTTAATGCATTATAAGGGCTAGAACAACTAGCATTTTGTGCTATAACTATTTCCTTTTTACCAAGAAGATTGAATTTTTGTGGGATTTTTTGTCCGCTAAGCAATTGACGCATATTCGAAGCATTTTCGGCGGAGCAATTGTCGTGTATTCGGAGCATTTTCCGGCGGAGTAATTGTCGGCGGAGCAAATGTCGGCGGAGCAATTGTTAGCGGAGCAAATGTCGGCGGAGCATTTGTCGGCGGAGCAAATGTCGGCGGAGCAAATGTCGGCTTTTAATTATAATACTTGTTTAATGCATTATAAGGGCTAGACCAACTAGCATTTTGTGCTATAACTAGTTTCTTTTTTACCAAGAAGATTTAATTTGTGTGGGATCTTTGTATTAAATTGTAAATGTTTTCAATTGTTAAATAAATTTCATTTCAATTCATTTAATTTCATTTAATTTCAAAACCATGTTGATTTTGATTCAGTAAATTATTTACCGACAAATAATCATATACTTGATTAAATACCAACTTTTCCAATACTTTTGACAAAATAGTCAGAGTCGAAATCTGTCTATAATTTGTAGGGTCTCAGGCATGTCAGGTATCTCCGCTTTTGTGCATTGGAGTTATACGAGCCTTTTTTCCAGGCATTGGGGATTTTCTCCGTCACTAGTGATAAATTGATGATGTGTGTAAGTGGTTGAACACTACATTCAATCGAGTCTTTACAACGCTAGCGGGGATTTGATCAAGGCAAGTGGCCTTGTTCCTTGCAATACCATGTATAAATTTCAAAACATCCTCTTGGGAAATTTAAAAGAAACCTAAATATTGAATAATAATAATAATAATAATAATATGACGAATTATATACCGCTTAATGCGAACAAGCTTCTAATTTTTTAGATTATCTTTGAATGAGTCAATTGACGAAGAGTTCTTGACCCAGTTAGGCAGAGCGTTCCATATATGGTCCAATAAAGGAGTATGTCCCTTCGGCATAATATCTTGAAAAGACCTTTAGTATAACAAACAAGTTTTGAGTGGCATATCTGAGTCTTCTCGTCGGTACATACGGGACAATCAAATTACATGTACTTAAATAGCTAGGGGCATTGCCTGTAGAGCATGTAAACATTATCAACAATATTTAAAAATGTATGCGTAAATGGAAAGGCAGCCGATGAAGATTATACAATACAGGGGTTAAATGGTCATGGCGTTTAGAACGATTAATAATTCTGGCAGACGCATTTTGTAGATGTTGTAATCTTGAAATCTCAATGTTGGGTATACCAGCAAGACGACTATTGCAATAGTCAAGATGTGATGTAATGAAAGCATGGACAAGTTTTTCAGATGATGATTGATCCAAATAATTTACCAATTTTATAAATGTCAGAGCATCCAGCACTAACAGTTTTACTAACTTGATCTTTGAATTGGAGATGTTCATGTAATATAATGCCTAGATTCATAGTCTAACAGGCTGCACAATAGTATCTCCAGTTTTAATTAATGGGATAGAACAACAAGGACGGAAGCGTGAGCATATATGAATAATTTTTTTTTTTGTGACATTAAATTTAAGTTTTTTTTCTTTCTAAAATAAATCTTATTCTTGTCAACAGGTGGGTGACGGAAGTCATATACTGCTCCATATCAACAAAATAATCATTAGAACATGATGCTGTATTTGTTTTAACCTGTTAAATTTATCTTACCTGAAAGTATAATCTTTCTTTTATAGACTGTTAACATTTGGAGTCTTAAAACATAGCACAAATTGAGTTATAAGCAGTTATAAAAGCTCCTCCGCACCGCGCACCCGAGAGCCTGTTTTCTCCTCATTCGGTAAAACTAGACTTGATAACTCTCCTGTAACATTTAATCGCTTTTTGGAATACTGTCTTAAATTGGATAAGTTATATATCATATTAAAGCTTAGAGTCTGCTCTTTCTAACAACATGTACAAAAGTCTAAACTTATTCTGGTTAAGTTTTTGGGGGTTTGACGGTGGGCTGTCACGTATGATATAATTATACAGCGCATACCTGTCACAGCCACGTTTGATCCTTAACAGAGAGTGTTATATATTTATGGAACCAGGGAACCTGTCTGGATGGACTACTTGCTGGTTTCATTTTATTTGACACTATTATGTTTGAATGTTCTTCAGAAGTATTCGTATATTCTCAGTGAAGTAGAAATAACGGAATATTGTACATTTGTCGGGGTAATTTTGTGGTTAATAGGTTGTACGTGCAATAGGCAATTTATTGACAGATACATAGTTTGGTGTGTTACATTCATCCCCATCCGTCAACTGGAAACTGACGTTTTGTAAAAGAGGACTTTAACTGAAGAGCTTAATTCAAAAAGGCGCTAAATCCAATTTTTTTAACTTTGAAGAAAAACAGGTTTCTTTGTCCCATTTTGTACACGTGCCTATAGGAATATGAAAATTGAACTTTCTATATTTTTATTTTGAGTGAGTTATTTGTCGTAAAATATGGATTTCTAGACAGCTACGTAGATTATACATGTAGATATATGGTTAACTTAACTTTGTATGGACAGTGGATATAGCGCCTTTTGGAAGCGAGCTCTTCAACTGCTGCTATTTTGAATGAAAAATGTTTACAAATAATATTTTGTATTACTGCAATTATGT
Source organism: Echinarachnius parma (assembly GCA_037951105.1). Classification (NCBI taxonomy): domain Eukaryota; kingdom Metazoa; phylum Echinodermata; class Echinoidea; order Clypeasteroida; family Echinarachniidae; genus Echinarachnius; species Echinarachnius parma. Next base: position 56,570 of record JBAMJV010008347.1, read on the forward strand.
TTGACCAGAACTGTATTATCCGTGTAAAAAATATCAATCTATTCTCTTACTTGTCTGCAGATCAAATCAACATTTAACCTGAACTGTCGGTGCTGTTCTAGGACGACTAACCCTAAATAGCATTACAACCAAATCACCCAGGGGGAATGAATTTCTTCTAACCAACCGAACTCAGAACGCTAGAGATAGTGATAAATAGTCTAACCAGCATTTACATCCCTTTCACATGTAAGGTATATCCACCAGTCCACCTTAGTCCAGAGATCAGTGGAATTTTGGATTGGTTCTACGTTTATCATTGAGCTCCTAAAACCAGAATTACATCACCATGGAAGTTTGATGGCGACATAATCTTATTTCAAACTATTCAATTGACATAACGACTCAATATGGGTTCCGGCGCGAGTCGGAGCAAGACGACAGCACAGCACAAACAGCAGCAGCAACATCAACAACCACTAAAGCAAGAAATACAACAACAACCACAACAACAACAACAGCAACAAGCACCACCTCAACATCTACAACCAACTAAGGACGGACAAGAACAACAACATCACAAGCAACACCAGCATGACAAGCAAACACCAAAGCAAGAGCAACAACAACGATCACTACAGCAACATCACCAACCACAAAAGCAAGATCTGCAGCGTCAAGAAAATGGTGTGGATTCATATGATGGCGTTGCATTAGTCTCTGGGCAGGCTCCCTTCACCTCACCAAATGATGGTCCTAGTAATCAGATTTCGACAAAAAACCTTCCGGCCGATGTCGTGCAAAGTATTGATGCCATTCGACGACATATTCAACATGCAAATGGCTGCAACAGTATCCCATGCGAACAGTGTTTGCAGGTTGTAGATGCCTGTAACGAAGTATGTGTGAAGAATGTTCATGACTACGATATTGCCGGAACGATTGGCGATGCGATAGCACGCACAACTGATTACTGCGCTATGTTTAACATTAAATGGGCGAAATTTCGGATGCTGGAGGAAGGTGGCGAGCATATGGACGAGTGTTTCTTCTTTATCAACAAAATGACATCATCAAGCTGGACTCTATCAGACAAATCGGTAGCTTTCATAGAGGCCATGGACGAAGGGAACTGCCTCACCGCAGCCATGGAATGGGTGATCGGTCACCAATACGACAAGAATGACAATAACGAATGGGTGGAAGCAATCATCTATAACGTACTTAACATGCTCTACAACTGTGTTCGAAATGTGCCTACCCTCAGAGCAAAATATACGTGGACAATGCTAACGCTGCAATGGTTCAGTGAGTCAGAGAATGAATACATGAAGGTGATGGCATTCTTCGTGCTAGCATACATGGTTAGCAAGGAGGACGCCGATAAACTGAAGATAAATGAACAGTCGATCAAACTTCTCACCCAGACACTAAGGCGTTCCTTGGGCGTCGACAGGCACTTGGCTGTTTTAGCAAGCTTTGCAGTGTCCAAAACAGACGCAGGATATTCGGCTTCAGAGTTAATCCAAGTCCTCTGTAAATTAGCCATAAACGATGAGAACAAAGCCCTGATAGCAGAACATGACGGCATCCAGATCGTAGGGTCCATGCTTTCAGGAGATAGCAATTCGGTCGAAGAACAGATCCACGCCACGAATACCATTTGGCAATTGGGGTTCTTAGATAGCAACAAGGAGAAGCTGAAGAAAGAACACAAGGTGATGAAAGGTTCGTGAGAAATAAATAACGTTCTTTAATTCCACTTTATTTTCGTAAATTATTCAAGTTTTACAAACAAGGACCATCGCATTTGACTCATTTACATTTGGTTAGTAACGCATATTGCAATAAAAAAATCAACTGGTTAACACCATGATTATAAACTGTTTTCTGCTACCTTATGCAATCACTTCTAGGTAACTTTGCAGAGTGAAATATGTGCTGTAGTGTGTTCCAGCCGGTAAGGGCAGGCCACCATTTGTTTGGCCATTATTAGCAATCCTGTTTTAATTCCACTGACAAATTATAGACGTGAAAGAACGAAGAAAAGTGTGTATGTATAATCACAAAATTGAACAAAAGATTATCATCCCGAACTGTTATGTTGTTTCCCATTATTTTACTTTGAAGATCTTACACTGAACATTCAATGCACAGACGACGCACTTCGTAAGGCATCGATGGGGGCGCTGTTCGAAATCACGGGGTACAAACTTCCCGCAATGTTACCCAGAGGGGGCTCGTCCTGTAGTCATAGTAATAGGTCTGGAGAAACCGGTCACATTATGATCAGCTACTGTTGGAAGAAGCCTGCGCAACCAGTCATGAGACAGATGAAGGAACAACTCAGAGAAAGAGGCTTCACTGTATGGATGGACGAGGATCACATGGGTTAGTCATACAATATAATTTGTCATATTGGCGTGCTAGGTGGGGTGGGGCAGAGGCCGTAACTATTTCCCCTGGAGATTTAAGGACATGTGTATGCTACGTATAAGTTAATAGGGTTAGGTTTACCTTTTGGGTTAGTGTTAGTGTAATAAAATATAGACGGTATACCCCTAATTATGTATCTACACATGCGTTGGACCAATCTCTGATATTTAAACAATTATTTGGCAAGTAAATTTCCAAATATCTTATTGTTGATTATTTGCATACTTCTTTATTTTCTGCTTTAGTTTGACCACAGAACGTTAAAACTTAGGCCGGTATTCTGAAGTTGTGCCTAACTTAGTCATGACCCCGTCATGACTAAAGTTAAACAACTATTACGTTTATAGACATGACTTAAACACGAGTTCGTGTCTAAAGTCGTGACTAACTAAACACTTGTTTAACTTTAAACATGACTTTCGCGCATGCTCTGTAGGCATTTGTGATGTTTTCCCGCTATTTCGCACTTGCGCATGCGTAAGTCACGCTATCGATTACATATATCGCCGATATCTTATCGCTGATCGCAGTCGTATAAATGGCACGGAGTTTTCGGCTGATAAAACTTAAAATTCAAGGAGAAAAACGGTATCTTACAAGCTGGATATTGCACTTTAGACCAAGGAATTTACAAGACATCACCAGACAATAAGGTTAGTTGATATTATCGAAAAAAATGATGGGGAAACACGTGAACAAATCCTGCAATTTGTATTTGAAATGTTGAGAGTGCACGTCCCGTTATTCTCCGCCGCAACCTCTCAGTAGAGTACTAAAGAAAACCTTGCGTTTGACAAACCCGCTAAATGGGGCCGAGAAATTAGGTCTAGATTTAAACACAGTCAAGAAGAACTGATAAATACGGCTAAAATACAATGACTTATAAATCTCAGTTGGGAAGTGTCTTCACTTACCTTGTTCTTCCGTCTTGGAAGGCTTATCTTTCGTCTCGCGAACGGATAGACGTTTGGGTTTCAGTCTAGCTCGCACTTAAAGGGAAACGGTAGGGTTTGTCTGACCGTGCTGATTCAGCCGGGGCCAGCCAGTGACCACTTACAGTACAGTAGCGTGTGCTGTAGGTTACAAAGCAGCAGAATCGCGCTCTTATTAAAGAGCATTTAAACAACCCCTCGCAGTCGTCTAAAGTTGACCAGGACTTAGACAGGATTTCGAATTTTACTTGACTTAATCGCGACATCAGAATACGAAAAAGATAGTCACGACCTCGTGACTAAAGTTAGACAGGACTTAGACAGGACTTCATATACAACTGTTTAGTTAAACATGACTTGTCACGACTTCAGAATACCGGCCTTAATGTTTTATCTAATGATGTTTTCTTGTACATATAATTGTCTATGATACATTTTTTCAATCATTCTTTCACTCCATGTCAATATCATTTTAGCGGGTGACACAATCGGTGCTATGGCAGAGGCCGTGGAGAAGGCAAATGTGGTTATAGCGTGCATCACACAGGGATACCAGGAGAGCCGGAATTGTAGATCCGGTAAGACCGAAAATCTGTCCATACCTCTTTTCCGGGCCTCTTACAAATGTGTATCATTATTTGCTGATGTAGGGCTACATAGTGTAAACCTGAAAGTATAGGCAACAACGTATATTGAGTATTGTCGAGTGTTAGGCATATCGGTAGTGAACATAAAGATCTATACAATTGTACAAATATGAAAATACCCTGTAAGTTTAGTTCTGCATCAAATGCATGAATGACAGAAACGCAACAATGGAGTTGGCAAACCCACGTTTGGTTTGTTTAGCAAAATGTTATAGGGGAAAGCAAAATGAATATCATTGATGAACATCAGTACAAATATCTAATATGTGTTTACACTTTGACTACTAAACCCCTTAGAATAAGTTTGGAAACTCATATTTGATCGATTATATCACTCTTATTGTCAAATTGTATTTATTTTATTTTAGTGACATTGCATTGCATTGCTATTTCCCTTTAAAATGGTGCATTATTTGTCATTTATTTTAAATCGGAGAATACGCAGAGCGTTTGAGAATGGAGGACGGTCAGAAATGCAAATCTCGCACAATGGGCCGAAAGTATTCAAGTGGAAAAAATTGGCTTTTGTGTCATATTTTGTTAATGTTCAAGTTGTATCCAGGATTATAGAGTGTTCAAATTATTTAAACCTATCAAATTTAGTATCATTGTAAAGCCCAATTGCTTATTTGCAGGTTTGGTATGGTACAGCTGAGAATGAGGGAGGGTCGAAAGCAACATCTGGCAAAGTGCATTTAATTTTGTGAAATTGAAGGTGTTGCATCGAAATCAACTATTCAATGGGATGTGTTTGGGTCTTGCCTTTCATAATCATCATGTGAAAGCATGTTTATTCTGCTTTAAATGTATGTATCACTTGTAATAATGCTATCAGGGTGTGTGCAGTGAAACCGGATATGGGGGCCTATTAATGGTATAAATTTAATACCGTGGCTTCTTGTTTCAAGATTCCAGTAAGATATTGTTGTATTAATCATAACTCAATCTTCATAAAGTTGTGCACTATCGGAAAGCTTGCCAATTTATCTTTAATATGATATCTGATTTGTAATGATTATGCTACATGTGTGTGTGTGTTTGTGTGTGTGTGTGTGTGTGTGTGTGTGTGTGTGTGTGTGTGTGTGTGTGTGCAGTACATGAAAACTCTCAAGCTTGATGTATTGAAAATGCATCAAATTTCCTAAACCTCCACACACTGGCCAGAACTGGCATAATAGCGCCCTCTTTGAGTGTGTAGGTATCAGTGTTGTAGTCGAGTCACCATGGTCCGAGGCCGAGTCCGAGTCCGAGTCACCATGGTCGAGGCCGAGGACGAGTCCGAGTCACGGCATTACGAGGCCAAGGTCGAGGCCGAGGCCGGCCTCAAGACCTCAAGTCCAAGACTGAGAATTTCATGAAAATGCAAAAGTATTTTCGAGATACTTCAGTATTACCAAATAATCGTGATCTAATCGATCACATGCCATTGCGTAACTTACTTTGCCTTGTGCATACACAGCAAAACAAATTAAACAACTTTTTAAACAACCAAAAACGCTGTTTAAGCCGGTCCCTCTAACAACGCTGTTTAAAATTTTGAACAACCAAGATCTTCAAATTCTAGGGTGCGCACGCTGTATATCAGAGCGCTGCAGCGCTGTATGTAGGATCTTTGACTGTACCGTACTATATTACATCGAGAGATATCGATGGATACGGTACGTACGTAGGTCGTAGCTGCGCATGAACTTAACTATCAATCGTATGATTTACATTTTTTTTTTTTTTTATGAAATATTATTGGAAAATACTTCAAAATAGTGAATAGATGTTGAATCTTAAATTCACCAGATTCTATGAAATCTTCCGGCCTCGAACCGGCCTCGAGTCATCGAGGCCGAGGCCGCATGCTACGAGGCCGAGGACGAGTCCGAGTCACGGCATTACGAGGCCAAGGCCGAGGCCGAGGCCTGGCAAAGTCGGCCTCGAGGCCTCCAAGACTGGTAGGTATCTGTTTAGCACATATCAAAGGGCAAAACGGTGCACTTTGCAACATGTCATTTTGAGCCCCTTGCATTTAGAGATACTGCACACACCTCAGTCGCATAACCATTACAAATGGGGCATCATTTTATTGAAAAGTTAACACTCTTCAATGTGATGTTGAATTTCATAAAGAATATGTAAAGTAAAGTATTACGATATCTCCACAAAAAGTCGTTTTTGGATGCAACGCCTTAAATGTCACACAATTTAATCAATTTTGTAACATTTCGCTGTCGATCCTCCCCAATATTCACCATTTCTGTATTTACCCGGCTTTCATAATCATTATGAGAGAGGTGTCATTGGAAAGATAATTGAACAGGCACTTTTCAGATATTCAATAGTAATCCTTGATTCTCAAGATATTCTTCGTTGAAATAATTGAACTTGAGGAAGACCGTGACATAAGGGTCAGACCTTCAGACTAAGTTTGTTTTTGCATTTTGCGACATTTCACTTCTGACCTTCCCCGATTCTCAAATATACTGCTCATACCCCGTACTCATGACATGATGCTTCCAAATTTGGTATCATTTTAAAGAGGAATACACACCCTTTTAAGTGATACCAACATGTAACCAACAAATTGTATTATAAAAGAGATATAATAGATCAAACCTGAGTTTCCGAACTTTTTTGAGGGGTTTAGACTAGATTTGTACACCTCTCTATTATCTGCTACTCGCTTGTATTGTTCTATCTTGACCATGTTGACAGAGTTGTCCTACGCGAACGTGCTCGGGAAGAAGATAGTCCCCGTCAAGGTGGACCCTCAGTTCAAACCATCGGGATGGCTCGGCTTCATCACGGGTGCGAAGCTCTTCTACGTCGTGAAGCGGCCCGAGGACGTGTCCGAGCAGCTGCCCGAGATCGTCGACAAGGAGCTGAAGGGTGTCGACAAGTCACGCAGAAGACACTCTGCAGCTATATCAGGTGAGTAATTTACTAAGGCTGCAAGTATGGTTACCTTTGTTATAATGTATGCCCCTGACCCTCTAAGGCTGGAATTCGCACAATAAATCATAGTTTGATGCTTTCTTTGTATACGATAATTATTCATACGGCCAACAGTTATTTTCCAACCGTTATTAATACAAAACGTGCCAAGTGCTTACATTTCAGCTTCTGTTTTGACGCCACATACCGTATGTGATTGTACGCAATTGTAACGTGACCATGCCAATTGCATTGTGTGGAGGCACTTCATACGTTATTGACTCTTGTCTAGTGCGCACTTTAATCTACAGGCGCGGGGTATTTGCTTTTCATTACATTATTTTCAGTTCCTCTGAAAACGGATTAGCTGTGTCCTTCCAGTTAATGTGGCACTTGGAATGCGCTTTACTAGCCCTTCTTTGTTAAGAAGTTGTGACTGTATTTACACGTTATTTAGGCGATTTGTAATAAATTAAATATTCACTTTGTGTAGGCACACCATCACCGCCGGATGAATCGAGTCGGAGCACGGACGCGGACCAGGATTGGTTCAAGAAGAACGGCACGAACCCTCCGGCAGTCACGCGCAATATCGCCTGTCCAACCTTTTGAAAAAGATTGGAAAACGGCTGCTCTTGGACCTCCATCGTCCGAAGGCGTGGACAGATTTTCCACGCACTAGATTCGCTTACTGAAAATATTACAATGACACAAAAGCAGCCGCCCATACACAAACACAAACATGAACACGGACATGCATATGAACAAAGGTACACGTTTACACACATACATAAATAAACGCATGGTACACAAGGATAGTTATAACTTGAAAGGAATTCAAAATTACAAATGACTTAGTTTGTTATCTGTTATCATTAAATAAAGATCCGTTAAAACTCAAGAGGGCGCTCTCTAAACACTCGATTTCAATAATATTGTGGATGTGATGTTTTGTTGAAATAGTGATTAGATAGAGACATAATCAACAACTATTAGAAAAACTATTTTGTATTTTTGTTTAAAGAAGCATTTTTAAAAGGGTGCAACGGCTGGTTCACAATTATTGAATTAGTATTAGGCCCCACATTTTTACAAATGGTTATGTTTATGGATATTTCAGCCATTTCTGAACCGATTCTCATCAAATAAAGTTTATTCTGTCATTAATATTTTATGCTCTTGTGAATTTGACGCGCATTGTATCATTATCTCGCAAAAAATTATGTTGTGTAGCGCCCTCTACACCAAAACTCAACTATCCCTTTAAATATACGTTTTTAACAAAACATCTAGCCTAGTTAGGTGTTAGCGGTCGGATCATGCAGAAGCCATTTGATTTTAGATATGAACATACATCTACCTAGAGAATGGTGTATGATCACCCTTTGCCATGAACAAAGAGAACATGATAACAAAAGGAATTGTGGAATACATTGTATGAACAGCTCCACCTAATGTATGTTTGTAATTAGTTAAAAATGATCAATGATTTGATCTCAATATATTCCTCATTTTAATATTTTGTATACGTGGATTAGCCGTTGATAAGATACTGCTTTGGTCAATCAAGTGAGCTAGAGCCGTATATGGCTCAAAATCAAGTACAGTATATTTAAAGCGCCCTCAGCAGTTTGCGTTCTTACAATCTTGTAAATATTTGCCTATTACATGTAGTTACTCACAGTATCGTTGTATGTACATTTTTTTTTACAACTTTCATGTTTTAATGTGCTCACTGTTGTTTCACATTATGTAATAAATGCAAATATGATATATTAGACTGCAGTATGAAATGATAAGAAACATGTGGATGTGGTGTGGCAAGATTGGTAGAGCGCGCGCTTTCCGATCATGAGATCCCGGGTTCGATTCCTGCCCACTGCCTTTGTCCTTCAGCAAGACAATTTATCCATAATTGCTGCTCTTTACCCAGGTGTATAAAATGGGGACCCGGTAGGAGGTGAAAGCCTTATGTGAACGATCTTCTTTAGCCCATGACCGCTTGGAAGGAATGCTCCCAGGGAGTGGAGATGGTGCACACAATGTGTGTGGTTTGCATTGTATCCTATGACCGGGGGTAATATTATCATTGTAAAGCGCTTAGAGATGATTATCAATCATATTAGGCGCTATATAAATCGAGATTATTATTATTGTTATTTATTATTGAGTGGTAACTATGACCAATCGACAAAGTACTTTATCTCACAGAAATATATGATCTGAATGATATACCAGTTCTCAGTGTTTTGTTACCCGAATCATAAGTCTACTACATATACATTAATCGTTACACCGTCACAAAAAGATATTTAAATATTAGCAAATAGTTTTTAGAATCTAATCAAAATACTGAACCGACTATATCGATCAAGAGGGTTTAGTGTTCACATTGTCATGAGTTATTTAAAAATATCACCATCTTGTTAAAAGTTAGTTTCATATAAGAATTGGCCTTGGTAATATACTACCACTTCTTCTATTACTATATACTCCAACGCAGAAATAATATGAAAATTGTATATAAAAATGAACTTGCCGTTTCTATACACATTAGATTGTCCTATTATTGCATCATCATGTTATGTTATGTTGGTATTATGAGTAAATAACCTTGCATAATGAATCTTTAAAACATGATTCATTATATTCTAGACATGTTTAGTCTTCGATACGTCTTGTAATCATAATACATATTCAATACAAACACATATTTTTGTTTACATGGTTTGTTATTACGATGTATTTTGTCCAACAGTTGTACATTTGAGTTGTTTATCTCTATGTGTTTATGTTTGTATGTACATCAGAGTGGGTGCGGATGTAGACCTACATTACTACATGGGTGTGTGTTAGTGCGCACGGATGCATAGGCGTACCCGGGGGAGGGGGGAGGGGGTTCAACCCCCCCCCCCCCCCCCTTTGACAATTTTGGACGGTCTCGAGACCATTTATTGGCGGTTGTAAACCTGGTCTCAAAGTCGAACATGTGCGAAAAACTAGGTCTCGACATAAAAAATGCGGAAAATGTTTGGTCTCGGCTTCGAAAATATTCTTCTACTACCTCCGCTGACAAAGTTATTCCTGGCCACCCCACCCCCCCATTTCAAGTCAAATGGACATTGCATGGCCAAGTAATGAGCGAACATGCAAAGTGATATTCAATAACTCACTACACTCACTTTGTACACAGAAGAAAAACTCGCCCGGAGTTTTTCTTATCTGAATACTTCGATCGTACATATCTTTGTAACGAAAGGGAAATTTGAAAAACCGAAACCTGTCCCATGATTTTATTGTTAATACGAATACAACAAGGTATGAGGGAACCGCTAGAATGAAAAATTTATTTTGAGGATTTGGACAATGTTACTAAGTCCCTTTAATTCGCGATTATTATTGTTAGTGCACTATTGCCCGCTAGATGGAGATATTACATTTAACTAATTCCACTTTATAAACTAGATTTAACTTTTTACAGTGGTGAGCTGGGCCCCGTTGCAGAAAGAGATACATATCAATTGCAAGTTACAATTAATGGCAAGTAAAATTTGCGCATTTTAACTTTTCAGAGTTGCACATTCTGTCATATAATCTGACTAACAATTAAAAGGGGTTTGGTATAGAGATTTTAGAGAGCGCCCTCTTGAATTTTAACAGCTCTTTTAGAATGATAACAGGCGTTTTACTTAGTCGTTTGTAATTGTTAATTTCTTTCGAGCATGGTGGAGTTATAAATCTTAGTATGTAAAGTAATGGTGCAGGTGTTGGTTACTAAAATTCAGTTTCACTAAAACTGTACGCTCTTTACCAAAACGCAACTATCCCTCGCATCGTTCTGCAACGGGGCGCCCTCTCTTGTTGGTTGATCTCTCCCTTATTGGAATTCCTTGAGTCGAATTGTCACGATCTAGCGGGCGATATTGCGATGATTGCTATAAAACATCGCGAAGGCCGGGGGATATTGATTGACCCGACATCACTACTAACACCAAACTGTATTATGGATGTTACTAATAAAGGGTTTGCTGCCCTCTAGCGGGCTAGAACCCAGGGTCCCCCATCACGCCCGTGTGCAGGACTCGATCCGAACTAGCAAAGATATATTCAGGAGCTCTTTAGAATTGTATGTTTACTCGATCGATTTACTGATAGTTTGATTCACTGATTGATTGATTGATTGATTGATTGATTGATTGATTGATTGATTGATTGATTGATTGATTGATTGATTGATCTATTGTTTGATTGATTGATTGCCTGAAATTTATTGATGATGTTTGATTTATAAACCGGTTGATTGGGCGATGTAAGAATTAATTCATTACTTGATCAATTTATCGATTAACAGATATAAATAATGATTGACCGATTGATTGATTTCATTAATCGAGTCATTCGTTCATTCATTCACTGATGTAAACGTTCATTTAAAGGGATATTGTTTTGTTTTAGTAACCAAAACCGGCACTATAACATAACAGAGTAATACAGTTCTAACTCTATCATGCTCAAATCATATAACTAATTATCAACGACTAAGTAAAAAACATGTTATATAATCCAAAAAGAGCCGTGAAAACATAATAGGGCGCTTTCAAAAAAATGCTTTGATTTCAACCATTTTTACATACATAACTGTGCATGTGATGCTTGGTTAGAATAATGATTATATCACATGGACGTGGTGTGGCAAGATCGGTAGAGCCCGCGCTTTCTGATCTGTAGATCCCAAGTTTGAACCCTGCCCACTCCGTTTATCCTTCAGCAAGACAATTAATCCACATTGCTGCTCTCTAGGAGTGTAAATGAATACTTGGTCGGGTGTTAATTAGCCTTCAGCGCCCGTTGGACAGCTCGAACTAGTATGCTCCACTGGGAGTTGAGATGGTGCAAAATATAATTGTGTGGGTTTGAACTGTACCTGTTGACCCAGGGTAATAATGCGCCTCTGAATAGGGCACCTATACATGGCGCTCTATAAATGCTATATATTATTATTATTTTCATTGAATCATCAACAACTATTTCAAAAGTTTGCAAGATGACGCGACGCATCTGATCTAAGAATCCAATCTACTCATATGAGAGCAGCAATTACGGAACCAAAGATACACAGAGCATCCCATTCAATCCATGGAAACAGCATGACCATGCATCCATGACTGTTGTAGATGAGCTTGCCAACGCACCGCTTTGGTTGGACGATAGAACGAGGGAGCCGGATACTATATAGAACTATAGTCAGAAAAAAAACGACTCCACATGAAGTTTGCCTTTTCTATCTGTCGGACCTTCTAGTCTAGAGCATATATCCGACCATCAAGCGGAATATAGAGACTGATTATTTTGTATTGAATCCCATCTTGAGCTCTTATACCGAGCGCAGATATATCGCACCCCGTGGGAGACTCGAGGAAGATAGCACTAATTACCAACACGCGTATCGGCAACAAGTTAAAAGGACCACGGTTCTGACTGCTTGGAAGGTACGTCACCTTTATCATTTAGATATTAAAGATTGGTTTGTTTTACATTATTTATTGAAGCATGTGAGTGTCAAATAATGGACCGTTTCAAAAAGGGCCTAGTTCAAAAGATGTAGAAACACAATAAAATGCAATTAAAAAACTATGCAGATTTGAACCTATTAGTTTGACTAGATTTGCGATGTAGTCACACGAAGTCATTGGGCACTAATTTCGATACCGATTGATACATACAAAAACTATTTATCCACCACTTCCATTGGCACATCCACCACAATAATTATAATAAAAATACCACCTATACCACTAATCTAACCATTAACGAACTTACCCTAGATGTTAGTTACCGCTGCCATGCTTACAACTATAACTATACTCTATAATATAATTCTACCACCACTCTACCACCATAATGCTACCTTAACATTCAACTCTGCAATGCTGATAAGTTATCAGTTATCCCGTGTTGCTCTGTGTTTGTCTTATTAAACTCGTTCGTCAATTCGTTTCAATACAGTGTGAAATACTACTTTGAGTGGTAAACTAAACTGGAATACAGTATCGCTGGACTGAAGCTGCTATGGGTCATTCCCACAGCCGTTCCGCCTAGCGGTTGTCCCCATCTGCCCCCTACATGCCCTAGTCTGATAAGCGATGTAACAGATTCAGCCAATAACATACTAATTCGAGAGATAAAACAAAATCTCGGTCTTTGGTTAACGGGACCATAGATAGTACTATCCATGACGGGACCAAGTAACTATGAAGATATGCACAAACTGGCAAACAAAATGTGTAATTTCGTGGTCTGCTACGACGTCCACTTAGTAATTTATTGGTGTGAACAAATCCCATGTTTATTAAATTTCACATGGCCGAATAATTAGCGAAATAATTTCCATACGTGTGTACTTTATAGAACTGACCCCCATCATAAAAACCTCTATTTCCAAACCCGTTCTCACCCCACCAATCGCTCGATGCATGTATCCCATGCATTAATCTCACATGGATTCGCGTGGTTATCAACATAAAAGTCGGAAAAGGTAGTGATACCAGGATTTCAACAGTGTGTGCGTCTGGGGTGAGGAGGGAGGGGGGGGGGGGAGGGGATGGCAGGGCATGAGCAAGGTCTTAAGCAGGGTGCATATGTCCAACATAACACATTCTGACTAGATAAAGCATCAATGGAGCTGGTATAGACTAGACTGCAGTGGCGTAACGAGGTGGGGTGGGGGCACGACCCCAACCCCCCCCCCCCCAAAAAAAAAAAAAAATTAAAAAACACAAACAAACAAACAAAGCACAAACAATCAAACAAACAAACAAACAAACAAAACAAATTGGAAACATAAAGGGAACATTTGTTGAAGAAAAAGAAACTAAAAGATATAAATAAGATGTGCCCCCAATGATTGTTCTTGCCCCCACCCCGGCCCTTAAGCAGTCCGACTACGCTACGCCACTGAGTACCTCGATGTTTCTACCACCCCACCCCCCCCCCCCCCCCCCCGCTCCCCTCCCCAGCCTGGCCGCATTTATTACGTCTAACCATCATACTGTGTGGTGTTTGTTGTTGGGGTGACTGAAGATGCGCTAATTGCATTTCCATATAATGACGAGTTACGATGCAGAACGTGATATATTATATCCATTTTGTTTTCGATTTGGGATGTTTGCGATGGTAGCTGCACGAATATAACAAACATGATAAGGAACTATGTTGCTAAAGTTATATTTTGTAGTTTCTAACCGTACCTTCCATTTTTCAAAATTGTACAGTGTACTTGAAATAGTTTGTATCATTATTAACAGATTACAACGAACAGGATTATTTCCTGCACGGTGTGTTAAACATTATCAATGTTTAGTGTGTGTTTGATATTTTGTTGACAATCTTTAAATGACACAAACATAATGTTACATTAATTCATAGATAAATTACCTCCTAAAGATTTATCTTATATCTGTATAATGAGCGAATTTTCACCGTATATTGTACAATGTCGCCTGTACTTTGCAATTGTGTTTATATCCTTATTCATATCAAGCCATGAAGATCTTGTTTAATTTGTTATTAATTATATTCATTCATTCATTAATTCATTAATTCATTCATTTACCCTTTGATCATGAAGGGAAATGCGAGTCTTCAGCTTCCATATCCCTGTTTATATCCAGCCAGGGAACATCCTCACTGTACTAGTTGCAACCAAGTCATAAACATGTCTAAGCTGCATGCTTGATCAAACAATGTGTTAATTCAAACTTATAGAGAAACTGACCAGAAATATATAATGTGATTACAAATGAGCAAAGAAAATGGGATTCCGTTGGATCCGGTTGGAATCCTATTTTCTTTGATAATTTGTAATCACAAACAACGTGTTAACATGGTATGGGGACAATATGCACATTTGATAAACCATTATTCAACCTGCACTCCACATGTTAGCATTGAATATAAGAAAGAAAGAAAAAACATATGAAATGTATTGAAATTCACTTGAAAGTGAAACATGATAACTATTCAACCTCAGCTGGGCGTCACACTAGTCTGTGGTTGAATGGGAATTAAACCATGGGAAAATCACACAGGGAATCACCGTTATCTGCCATATGGAGAAGTGATATACATACCAGGGATAACCAGCTCTTTAAAGCTACGGGAATCACCATGCAAGGACCTATCATCACATCTACACTGAATCAGAGGACTGTTGGTTCATTCATTCATTCATTCATTGAGGTACATGCAGAGACCATCTCCTAGCCTTTTAGCAAGGCTTTGCGTCTCAAGCAAACAATCAGGATCAGGAACGACTGAACGCGTGATGGAGACTATGTGGCGAGTGGTGAACTTAGTTGCGATTGTGCATGATAGTCGCGCTCTCCAGTCGTTCCTGCATAATGCATACTTTACCGTGCATTCAACCCAGCTCCGTCAGACGAGACAGGCCTTGTCAAAAGGCTAATCATCTCCCTGTCGTACCCCGGTTCAATGGTTTGTTTATTCAGGTGTATGTTATAGGCTACGGTCAGAATATAATATAAAAATTATATCGGAATATTTGCATTATATTTCCTATAAACTGCTCGATCTGTCCTGACTATCCACACAATTTATATCGGAATATTTGCATTATATTTCCTATAAACTGCTCGATCTGTCCTGACTATCCACACAATTTATATCGGAATATTTGCATTATATTTCCTATAAACTGCTCGATCTGTCCTGACTATCCACACAATTTATATCGGAATATTTGCATTATATTTCCTATAAACTGCTCGATCTGTCCTGACTATCCACACAATTTATATCGGAATATTTGCATTATATTTCCTATAAACTGCTCGATCTGTCCTGACTATCCACACAATTTATATCGGAATATTTGCATTATATTTCCTATAAACTGCTCGATCTGTCCTGACTATCCACACAATTTATATCGGAATATTTGCATTATATTTCCTATAAACTGCTCGATCTGTCCTGACTATCCACACAATTTATATCGGAATATTTGCATTATATTTCCTATAAACTGCTCGATCTGTCCTGACTATCCACACAATTTATATCGGAATATTTGCATTATATTTCCTATAAACTGCTCGCTCTGTCCTGACTATCCGCACAATTTACAAGTATAACGATTTGGAATCCAAACAAGTCACCACTCACCATTCTGTATTCCACTATAGTAGCAAAGCTAAATTTAAATCAAATAATTATAAATGTTTAAATATTTTTGTTTTAATTTATGATATTTGCTTTGGGCAAACAAAATTTACTAAGGTTTAAATTATCTATTATCTTCAAATATTTTTTCTAAAGAAATATTAAAGCTTCGATTATAATGCCATTACTAAAACACGTTGTAAAATTATTTTGAATGATGTGTGATAGTTTCATGAGAAAAAAAGGAGAAAACAGATGTTAGATTTCATCACCATTCCAATTGATTTTGAGTTGACTCGAAAACCATTCCAGAACCTTTTTCATTCAATCATTGATAGGGACATAGGGACACGTTAATAATATAATATAGGTTTTCCCGCTCAATTTTACACTTTTTTCAATCGAATTCATTAAGGGTCATTCAAATTCACGCATTACCGCGTAATCGTAGGTATCGGTCTTCCAAATTCCGAATAAGTGCAAGCGAATTCATGCATACGCATAAGCTTTCGTGAATAGACACAGAAGTTCATATATGGGCACTCGAATTCGCGAATGTGCAGCCAACTGTCAACTGCCCTTTCGCGAATTCGAATGACCATTGATGAAAAGGTATGCTCTTTGTGAAAATTCACTTGCTCCTACGTGATTTTGAACGACTATTTACGAATTCGAATGCTGCTTTGACACAGCGATCGCAAATCACGCGAATTCGTTTGCTCCTATTATCAATTCGAATGACACAATCGCAAAATTGAGCGGGAAAACCTATAATAATAATATGAACATTTATACAGCGCAGCTACTATAAATATATACTCTACTTCGCTTAAATGATTATTTAAATTATTATTACCCATGGTCATCAGGTACATTCCAAACCAACAAAATGATATTGCGTACTTTCTCAACTCTCCGGGGAGCATACTAGGCGAGGGTTAGCCGATGGCTAGCCGATGGCGCTACAGGCATATTAATACAACTGGGTATAGAGCAGCAATTGTGGATTAATTGTCTGACTGAAGGATACACGCAGTGGGCTTACACAGGGTTCGAACTCGGGATCTCACGATCGGAATAGTGAACGCTCCAAGTGAATTTGTTTGAAAGTTAAAGAGATCTAGTAACTTTGTTGAAATGTGCAAAAAGTGATAAATGGTTGATGCATTGTATATAGATTGTAGTTGTTATCTGATATGTCTACTAAGTGTTGTGTGAAAATTTCAAGTTAGATGGACATTATATTTCCGAGTTATGAGCAAAAATGCAAAGTTATATTCACCAGCCCACTGCACCCACTTTGTACACGGTTTTGACGATCCAGTGGATCGTAAATATCCTTCTAACGAAATGGAAATTGGAAAAAACAAAACCTGTCCCATGCTTTTATTGTTAATACGAATACAATAAGGTATGAGGGAACCGCTAGAATTCCAATTATATTTTGAGAATGTGGACAATGTTACTATAAAGTCCCTTTAATGGATCCTTTTATGAGGAAGACCCCAAGGCATGGTTTGACTCATCCTTCCGGTCTGTATGTAGAGTCTAACGCACCTGTACGCACCGGCACAATAACGGAAACCACACTGAAAAGATTTAAGGACAAATGTATTCAACCGTTTATAATAATGTCTGGAATATATTGCGAATTACTAGACCAGTGATTTGCACACATTAGCCAAGCCTACATGTATATAAAAAAACAAACCAGGGCTCTTTGCAGACAAAATTGTAAGACCCACCCCCCCCCCCCCCCCCCCGCCGAACACACACACATATACACACACAAACAAAACAATTATAACTACATATACATAGATATAGAAAGAGCAAAGAAATATCAAATTCAAAATCCAAACTATAAAATATATTTGTACAACTAAGAAAATGAAAGAGGCCAAGAAGCCAACGTACACAGTAATAAAGCAGCCAACGAAACTATCCCATCCCCATAAGATAAAGAACTTCGTCAAACCACCACTATGCAAACTTATCGCCTTTGGGGGGGGGGGGGGGGGCGAATCTGAGGTCAGAGATTCGAATCCCAGGGAAGTGCAACTTTCTCTGCTCAGCCTTTATATCCAGCCTTGGAAAACATTATTGGATCAAGCACTATTTCCTCATGTTCTTTTGAACTTTTACGCTTTTTTGTAAATTTGTATATTATTTCAAAGAAACTAGTTATCAAAATATCAAATGGGTATAGTCAATATTGTTATGGATATCTGCCACATACGTTCTGCCTTAAATTTTATTTTAGAAATGGGATTTTGTTCATATTGATATAGATTTTGTCTATTCCTTACATGTACATAACATGCACGGGTTTGTCACTTTAAAAAGTGCAACACTTGTTGACTCTCTTCCCTGTAAGTTGTAATTATAATATAGAAGAGTCGCTCCTGTGATTTAGCAGTAGACCCAAGGAGGTATACCTCCTTGGTATACCAGGATAGAAGCCATCTTCACCGGTCTTACTTTTTTGATAAGGCCAATTGACTGCCGCTTGGCAACTCGCATTTAATTTTAATGAAGACAATATAGAATGTAAAGAAGCATACACTTTTTTGGCTGGAAGTTAAACGTTTTGCAAAAAGTTTACAAATCGGTCGCACAAGAAATACAACACTTGTGACAGATTCATCTCTGTAAAAACAAACATCTGATTGACGAATACGGTATAAAGAAATCTTCCTTGTCCCCGTTAGCGTTTCGTCAATCATTTATCAGAAGCCTCTAATATTTGTGCTAGATTCTCTATTGTCTAGTTATATCCTTGATTGGTTTGATTGTTTCTATCCACAGTGGTCATCTGTCAATCACACAGTGCAACGACAATCCTAAACTATTAATTGCAATATGTTCATGATTGAATGACTCATTCTGTTAGTGTTATCGTGGAAACGTGTGTTGGTTATATTTGGCACAATGTTTGACATCGTTTTGTGGTTCTTTAAACAAAACAATATTATTAATGTTTTGCGGCTTTACCATGTGTTACTGAATTCGATAAACAATCGATTTTCTGACTTAACGTCGTCCAGATTTGTACCTTTACTAGTCGTCGAATTGTAGAAATACAAGCATAATGTTATACAATATTCGTCACTTATCTTTACTCCTGTGAGTCTTACCTCTATGTAGCGGGCAATTATGGGTACGACTTTCACAGGTGGCCTGCATACGTGTTGATTATTAGAGGTACACAGTCGAACCTGTGTATTGTGACCACCAACGGGGAGACATAGCTTGGTGGCCTCTATAGACAGGTTAATACTTATAAGTAAGCAGTTCAAGACCACGAAGTGGGGAGGGGGGTAGTGTAGGTGACCACATTAGCAATGCGACCTCCCTAGACAGGTTAGCACTTGCGCGTACACAGTCGAACCTGTCATACTACTGCAAGTATATGATATGAAATCGGGAAGCAAAATAGATGTTCAAGTGACTGTAGACAGGTGGTTGCTATAGAGGGGTAGCCTTTAACATACATTTGATGTATTTAATTGCATTTGTCTTTAAAGTTGGTCAAGCGTGGGGAAATTACACCGCGGGTCGCCATTTTCATAGGCAATTTTTCGCGCACTGCACAACACTGTCTTATGCAGTAATGCAGTTCACACCGTGCGCAGAGAGTTCGCAATATGGCGCCGCGCATCTCATTTACGAATCTGAATAACCTTTAAAGTTTAAAAGTGTGTTAGAGTTAAACCCTGGACAACAATGACGTAGAAGCCTCTACAATGACGTCAATGTTTTGAATCCTTTCCGATGTTTTGCCTGAATCGAAAGTTGTACACGCCCGGGGACATCGACCCTGGTTAACGCGTCACTGATATGCATTCCCTTCCTACATGTCAGTTTGATGAACCTATGCCGTCCACACCATGGGCGTAAATCTCTCATTGACACCCATTCATCAGGGGGGATGATCTATTCATTCATCCCCCCCTGATGAATATGTATTACGTAAGTATTTACGCCAGTGGTCCACACCATCGTCTGGATGTGTGATGGCTTCTGTTTCACAATGGTTTGCCACTTTACTTTACTTTAACTTATTATAATGTATTTACAAATGTATATAAATTAACACAGTATGAATATTGCAAGTACAAAAGGGTGTGAACTGTTATCGTTATAATGCGCCTACCAAAATAGTGTTTGACCGCCCCAAAATGCCAAAAGACCCCCGAAAATCTTCACCGATGGGGTTAGTTTGCATTTATAGAGTTCAATATGAGGCCATGTAAGTGTTGGTGATTAATTGTATTGTTTGAATGAATAACACAACCATTTGCAAAGTGATGGACATTCATTTTATTTCAAACAACGATACCAAAGCATAACACGCCTGTGTTGCTATTTTTGTGGCGGTCTCCTTTAAAATGACGTAACGGAAGGGTGGTTAGTTTTGAAAATATTATTTGTATAATATAGAATACAAGGATTGATATTATTGGTTTATAATATAATCCTATAGGATTGCATTGATATGGATCAACTCGAATACTCTATAATCACGATAATCGTGATAAAACGAATGACGTCTGTTTATGAGTTTATGAGTAAACTGTTACTGTGTTCCATGACCAGATGACATTTGTATCTTTGAGTTCAGGTTTGATTCAGGTAAACACTATTATTCCCGGCGCAGACAGAGCCGACTCGACCCGATCCGACTGGTTTTCAGCCTGATTAACTCAGTATATGCTGCCTCAGGACTCCGGTTTATCCAGTCAAGTGCCAGTCAGAGTTCATACGAGGCCGATTCAATACGGTATGTTGGATCGGCTCCGACTGAGCGAAACCGATTCTAGCCTGACTGGAAACCAGTCGGATTGGGTCGAATCGGCTCTGTCTGCGCCGGGCTTAACGGTTCTTACCCCGTTATGCATTCAGACGTAAGATTCTAGGCAATCCAAGAGTAAGGTAAGGATCATTGAAGATACTGTTATTGTTAATTGTAAAATAAGTGTAAGTGATATGAGATTTTAATATCCGCTGTTCACTGAGTGTGACTACAATTGAAAGAGCGTTCCGGAACGCATTTCAGTCACGTTATAAACAATATCTCCATAATAAGAGAGACATTTGAACAGTTATAACACCATTCATGCTCCTATTACCATAATCCAAATAAGTTAAAAGAGATTACGTGGATGTTCCAAGGAGTTTGGGATGAATTTGACAAAGTTAATGAATCACTTTAAATCTCATTGCAAATGGATTTTCGCGCCAGATTGAGGTACTTCCTGTTATCCCGGATGAAACCATTATTATTTATTTATGCATTTCGAGAAAATTTTGTTTCCTTTAGTCTGGGTGAAATGTTATATCGTACTTCAATTTCTTTAGAGTTAATAAAAAGACCTGGTTTAGCAAAGCTTTCTGGCCATGTGCTGATAACATTATGACGTCCCTGGAGCCTTGATCAATATTATCAATTCCTCCATGCTTCTGTGTATATGTCTAGAAAGGTATCCTTGTTAATAGTGCGTGTGTAATTGTTATTTTTTATTTCATTTTTCTTATACTTTATGTTATTAAAAAGATGCGGTTTAACAAGCCCTTCCCATGTGCTGATAACATTATGATATCCTGGAGACGTGATCAATATTATTAATCCCTCGTGTGTTTCACCTTGGGGATAACACCTGATCGTGACGATGAAGGATTTGTTGGTTTCGATGAATGCCCAAATCAAGGTTCCGTGGATGTTGGTATAATGTTAAACATGTTAAAGGGACTAAGGCGTCGAAACTACAGTGGCGCTTTCAATATACCAGTGGTCGGTGCCATGTATTTGTAACCAGGCGGTTCGTGTGTAAACGCAACGCTTCAGTGTGTATTATAAGCGCACAGACTTAAAGGCCCGTATTCACAAAGGAGGTTTGTAGGAGGTTTGTACAAACCATGGTTTGACGATGGTTTACATCTATGGAATGCTGCTCGCATACCGTAAAAGTATGGAGTTGACATTCCTTCTCCATCAGTTTACAAATGGCATTCCATAGATGTAAACCTTGGTCAAACCATGGTTTGTACAAACCTCCTACAAACCTCCTTTGTGAAACGGGCCATTGAGTGCGTATACCGCCTATAGGCGGTACTGGTTCAATAGGGTTGTCTCAACTTTACATGATTATGCTATCATGAATATTCATTAAGACCTGCTCGAAGATCGTTGACAAAGGGCTAGATACATATTCATTATACTAGATCCTCGTGGACGCGGCTGGGGCTGTTGATTAATACCTGCTAATACTGTGAGATAGTAGCGCCTATAGGCGAAGTTTTACGGTATTGACAACCGTTACGACTGACTTTGAGCTCTTTCACAAAAAAAGAACAGAGTCTTATAAGCTAGCTCAGATTCGTAATTTACACACGCGGTGCCTTCTTGCGAACGCCTTGCGCACGGTGCGTAATACACACTGGCCCAGTGTTATGTCGCTTACATAAACCAGCCTATTTTAAAATGGCGCCCCAGTATGAGGTAGATATCCCTCACACTACAATAGTTGTTTCCTTAGATTTGTGATCTATATTTAGTAGGCTACCTTTACCTCCTGGCATCCAAAACTGAGACATTGCATTCATTGCAGTGTAAATTATCATTTAACTTTAAAGGGTACCACCACCCAAAAATAATATTCTTATTATAGAAAGGTACCATCTTTAGTATTCCATTCCTTCAACAAGTTCACAAAAATATGTTTTCAGAAAAAATATATAATTGGAAAACGCATCACCGTTCTCAACCATGCGTTCATGCGGTCTGAATTGCGTAGACTATATGCCTGCAGAGCCAGAGCGCGTTGATCAACGCGCTCTGTGCAGAGCCAGAGCGCACTGTGCAGAGCGAATGAATCATCCGAGAATCTATTGACGTACGCGTGAAAGCATTGGCGCACTCGTAAATGCTTGGCCCGTATGGAACCAGGAAATAGCAGTGGTTCCGTAAGTGGTGGAAATTAATTGCTTTGTTAATGAATTACACATCCCTTTGCAAAATGTTGGGTATCTATTTGATATCACAAAACGGTACCAAAACATATAATAATGTGTTGTCCTTTGCCTGGTGGTCCCCTAAAGGACAATGAAATCCAGACGAATTGTTGTATGCACTATAAGACACTAAATATAATGAATAGTCCCTGAAAATTTGAGCACAATCGGTCAAGAAATAAGAAAACTATGGCTCTTTGAAAAGAGCCATGTATTTCTTCGAGTGACTCAAATTGGCAACGCACTCTGGCAAAGTTGTGGACAACTCCCCATACATTTTGTACACAAAATTTCAATTTTGTTCAATTTTCTCAATATTTATGTTTACCCTTCGTTCGAGCCCAACATATGTTTTGTAGAATGCTTTTATACATAACATATCATGAGTTGGGGGAATGAAAAAATGTGACTGTGAAGAAAACTGTAAAAATGGGAACTTTTGTGTACAAAACATATGGGGAGTTGTCCACACACTTATCAGAGTGCGTTGCCAATTTGAGTTCCCCATAGGAATAAATGGACATCTTCAAAGAGCCGTAGTTTTCTTGTTTCTTGCCCGATTATGCTCTAACTTTCAGAGATTATTCCTCTTAATCTCCTCAAGACTATGAAAGCAACATTTTGCTTGGGTTTCATTGCCCTTTAAGGTCTCCTTCGTGGCGGTAACAGTCAATTTGCCATACATTAAACAGAAGGTATCCCCGTGTTTATCATGTTTATATCAGAGATTGAAGACGGCCATATTCGTGGAAAAAGACACCTGACATTCCGGCAAATCATATTTGGGCAAAATCGTATCTTGTCATGTTATTTTCGGGCAAGACCGTCTTATATTCGGGCATCGTTTTTAATATTCTAGATTAAATCCCTCATAAGTATGTTCTAGCCTTGTGATTGGTCGAGAAATCGTTATGTGATTAAAAAAAGATTCACTATGTATCTGTCATGACGACATTAACTATTTGCCCTTGCGAACATTTTGTGAACGATTGTATTGAGCCCACTGAGGGCTTGGAAGGAATACTCCCCAGGGAGTAGAGATGGTGCTCACAATGTGTGCTGGTTTGCATTGTATCCTATGACCGGGGTAATAATATCATTGTAAAGCGTACTATCAATCGTGATAGGCGCTACATAAATAGTGTATATTATTATTATTATTATAATTAAAATTTCCCCCACGACAACATTGTAAAATGAGCTTATTCTGGTATTTTTGTCTCTGGCATTTGTTCCACTGGCATGTTTCTATCGACATTCTACACACAATATTATTCCATGATCTGAAAATGATCTGAGAAAAGCCATAAAATGGACCGTATAATGAGGATGATGGACCGTATAATGAGGATGATCAGAATATCATATTACCCGAATGGCGCAGCGATAATATACTGTAATGTTGGTTTAATTTCAAGGTTCGAATGGTAAATCGTTTCGTTACGTTTCGTTTATTTATTTTTGTTTGTAGCACCAGAGCATGGTGGCAGACTTCATTCATTTTGCTATTCTTCTGAAAATAGACATCGGGACACAGTGACTATTTTAAAGGGACATACTTATTAACTTACGTGCAACTCTAGTTCATGTTCTCTCATACCTTATCACATTCATATTAACAATACAAGCTCGGGACAGGTTTCGGTTGGTCAAATTTCCATTTTGTTCAAAAGATATTTACGGTTGAAGTTTTCAGCTTTGACATCGCTACGGGGTAATTTCATGCCGTGTACAAAGTAAGTAAAATACATGTACAATGTGTCAGTGAATATCACTTTGCATTTTTTCTCATTTCTCAGCCCCCAAAACATCTAAATGTTCACACATTACTT
Source organism: Echinarachnius parma (assembly GCA_037951105.1). Taxonomy (NCBI): domain Eukaryota; kingdom Metazoa; phylum Echinodermata; class Echinoidea; order Clypeasteroida; family Echinarachniidae; genus Echinarachnius; species Echinarachnius parma. Next base: position 81,512 of record JBAMJV010008347.1, read on the forward strand.
TGTGGACATATCAGATCACTCCAATACACATTGTATTAATAACTCATCAGTTGTTGCACTTGCCAACAATGTTAATAGATCCCTTTAACACATGCAATGCAATATATTGCAATCACAAAATGATTGTCATACCAGGTCCCAGTAGTGAATGGGGAAACTAACTTCCAAGCAAATTATGCCAGTATGGCAGTCAATATGGCGACATATTTGTTAGTGTACGTTGTTAACATGGTTAAGTTCGTGCATGGTTAGTCACGGATAAACATGGACCAATTTTAACGCTGTATTAGGCCCGGTCACATATCGCCGGATAGCGTAGACGAATGCCATCCAGAGAGTAACATTTTCAATCCGTTCGTCTCCGTTCGTGTGCGTTTCTTGTCCTTTCCTTGTCAGGCAATGTACGTTGTTCTATCCGTCGAATGTTTTGTACATGAAGCAATGGAGACGATTGTAACCACCGAATAATTTCATTTCGCAAATTTTCTATTCGTCGGGCATCCATTTTCGTGATATGTGATCGGGCAGCGTTATCGTATATTACTTCACCTGATGGTAGTGATATTACATGTCAAACAAATCAAATGGTTAGAGTGATTATTAGTAGGCTAATGGTTGTGTGTTTGCTTTATTTGTTTAGGTTGTGTCTGGTTGTTTGTTGGTTGGTTCGTTTGTTTGAGTGATTAATGGATTGTTTCTGTGATTATTTATCTGCTTTGTCTTTGTCTATTGTTTGTTTGTTTTTTGTTTTGTTGTTTGTTTGTTGTTGTTGTTGTTGTTGTTGTTTTTTTTTTTTTTTTTTTGGGGGGGGGGGTATCCTCATCATATGGCAGTATATGATAAACTAATAATGATCAGTATGGTAAATTAGTTTATCGAGCCCAATAACCAACTGTTATAATTCTGATAAACTAATAATGATCAGTATGGTAAATTAGTTTATCGAGCCCAATAACACATGTATTTTGTAATTTCCTTATGTTTTGTATTTATTACTTTTGATTCTATACTCTTTTTTAAAATCAAATATGTTACATGAATATAAATTGAATTTAATTGAATTAAAATGCATTAAACAGTGTGTTGAAGATTTCTTTTTCTGGTCAGGCTATAATACATCAAACGGTTTATAATAAGAACTAATTGAAATCGAGTTGGAACCTAATACTCTGTTCCACTTGGTGATAAGGCCGGGTCGGTTTCAATACTTAGTGGCGGTTCGTGAAAATAAAAACACTACTAGTTTGTTTGTTTGCTTGTTGTTTTTTTTTTTTTGAAGGGTGGGGGGGTGATACCGAATCATTTGGAATTTTGGAAATTAAAAACGTGTCCCAAAAGCGTTAAAACTCTTTACAAAAACACTGTGTAAATTCATGTAAATCTGAACCATTATTCCAACCCGTTATACAAAATGTCGATGTGTTTTTTTTTGTTTTTTTTTTGGGGGGGGGGGGGGTCTGCAGTTGTGGGGTTTTATTTTCACGAACCGCCACTAAGTATTGAAACCGACCCGGCCTTATCACCAAGTGGATCATTTGTCTGCAGTTGGGGGCTGCCCCCCTAACTGCAGACCCCCCTCCCCCCCTCCCCACCCCCATCTGTACGCCACTCATATTGGTTGTTTTGGCAGTCTCGTTGTAGCTTTCTCGTGATCCGCGTTCATTTGACCAATGCACGCGCGGAGCAGTACATACCAGTTTCCTTTCTCTACCACGTTTACTGCAACAGTCCGTTCCCATAATATATCATCAGATTTCATATCACGGCTCCATTCTGTCTGGATGTATTTACTCGGAGCAGGTTAATTTAATAGTTCAGTCAATCAGTTCAATCTCTCGTGCTGTATTCTTGGCGACGTTGTCCTGTTTGTGATTCGAATTTGAAGACTTCGTGTATTTTGTGTTTGTTTGTCGGCATTTAATAAATACTATCATAATTGTCCTTCATCTCTGCCCAGACGAAGGGTCTGCTATATAGATGGACAGCATAATTGGTTATATCGTGGACCTACTAGACATGGTCTATGGTTATATTGACTGACATTTGATTACACTTGCCTTTATAGCGGATGAGCTGTTTTGCAGCAGTTGTTACATTTACTCGGAGCAGTTACATTTAGTGAGTGCTTCATCATCATATTTTGTCAACACTTGTTTTGGTGCGGCATGCAACCATGGTGTAAATGTGTAGAATTATCAAATTTTGTAACAAGTTATTTCAACTATCAGTGAGTTATCAGAACCGAGTATAGTATGATCAAATATTACCTGTATTATCAATGAACCTTTTGTATTATAACGGTTATGAACGGAGGAACAATTTGTGGTCTACCTTTATCAGTTGTTTATAATCAAGTATAGTATTTGTGCCCTTCTTTTGAAGGTTGCCTCGATTTGAGTAAAATATTTCAAGAATGACATGATTAATCTTTAACTCATAACGTGCCAAGTTCGCATTTTTTCGAGCTACAATACACACAAATGTCATAGAGCATTAACATCCCTGGCACGTTAGGAGTTAAACAGCTAGTGACAAATGATTCAAATGATGCAAGGTGAACCACTCGATCGCTTTGCAGTCTAATTCTCAGGCTTTCTACTCTGAATTTATCATGGATTATTTTCATCCCTTTACCAACTTAGTTAAAAGACAAATTACCCTGTTGCATCACGAATCGGATTGAATCACATTGATTGTGATTCAATCCGATTCGTGATGCAACAGGGTAATTTGTGTGAGTACAAACACGAAATGCAATGTTGGGTCTGCGGTTGGTAGCCTGATAACATTATCTCAACGATCTGTTATTATTTCAAAATCTAAATGTTGATATAATTCCATAATTTAAGTCGTTATAGTCTTGGTCATGCAGCTAGTACATGGTATTTTCTTTCATATTTGAGTTATCTTGTAATTGTATAAGTCTGGCTTGCAACCAAAGGGCAGTAGAGAGACCCCAATACATGTAATACATGTATATATGAAGAGCTTAGTTCCAAAAGGCGCTAAATCCACCTTCCATGAAAATTGAGTTAATATCATCAGTCCATTTATAAAGTAAGCAGCTTTCTAGAAGTCCACATTTTAAGAAAAATTGGACAATAAAATGAAAATATTCATATTTTCCAAGGCATGCATGCAAAGTTGGACAAAGAATGCTTTTAGCGCCTTTAAGCTCTTCATATATTGTTACCATAGCAGGCCAATATACCGAGAGATGCCCTCTTAATACTCAGCTCTAGAACGTACTCATAAGGCTGACAAAAGCTCTCTCGATCTACGCAACAGTCCCTTCTTCAAATTTGGAACAACCTACTATAGCAGGCAACGTAAGAGAGATCAGCGACTCTGGGCCGGTATTCAATTCCATACTTAGTAATTGTGATGTGATTAATTCATCAACTGAAAACCTAGCAAAAATGTTGATGTCATATCATGCATACTGTCTTCATATATTACATTTAGATTTTGTAAAAGTCAACCAGTCGAGTTCTCAGCCTAGACATTGCCAAGTAAATTTCTAACTTAATCTATAGCCCGGTCACATATCAACGGATTGCGCAAACGGATGTCAAACGGAGAGCTAAATTTTCCATCCGTTCTATACGTTTCGTGTCCGTTCCTTGTCCGGTGATGTACGTTGTTCTATCTTTTGTACATTAAGAAATGGAGACGACTTTCATCACCGGATAATTTAATTTCGCAAATTGTCTATTCGTTGGGCATACGTTTCCGATATCCGTTGATATCTGACCGGGCCATTAGTATTGAATTGAATACCAGCTGGGATGTTCAATCTTTCAAGCGACGAGTACATCAGCCCCTATTCTTGACTGAGGGCGGCACATAGATGAGGGCACTTTCATTTACTTAAGTTGCTGCACCGCTGAATGGCCGATGAGGATGTTATTTATTAAATGGTGGTATAATTTGTAATGCATACATCTACGTTGAACGTTTGTCCCACCGTATTGGCTATTGTTCAGGTTATCAGCTCATTATATTCTTCCTATGTTCTATCCATCTCAGGCAATGGTGGACAATCCCTCGCCCATAAGATGACGGTTCTGGTCCCTCTGGCTTCACCCCTGGTAACCATGGTAACAGCGTGATGGAATACACGGAGTAAAGCGTCACGTGGACAACTTACTTTTCATTGCAGGTAAGTCAATGATGATCACTGCCAGACAAAAAAAAAACACTCTTCCACAGTGTGAACACAGTGTGAACACAGTGCGGACCACAATGTTAAATTCGAGCTTTTTTGTCAGTGTGAAATCCAACTCACACTGTGTGAACATACTGTGAACACAGTGTGAAATTAGTGAGATTCACAGTGTGAGCGCACCTTTTTACATACCACTGTGAACGTAGGCAATTTCACACTGTGGCGATAGTGCCCTCCCAGTGTGGTCGCAGTGTGTTCACAGTGTGAGTTGGTTTTCATACTGTGAAAACGCTCGAATTTAACATCGTGGTCCACATTGTGAAACACAGTGTGTTCTCACTGTGGATGAGTGTGTTCTTTTTGGCTTCGATACTATACAGTGAAACCTCGTTATAATGAGTACCTTCGGTCCATTGAACTTACCTCGTAATACCAGAAGTCTCGATGTACAGGGCTTACATATATAAAATACATTGGACATGGACCTATGAAATTACGATGCTATTATATATCAGGTACCTCGTTATAAAAGAGCTCGTTATATAGAGGTTTCACTATGATAATAGAAATCTAATAATGCACCAATTCAATCTCTACTTCATAAAATGGTTAGAATAATACTGACAATTCCGAGAAAAAAAAATGTTTACCTAACTGAGTAAGTAAACACTAATATAACCACCATGGCCGGTAGTCTACGAAACATATCAACTTAAAGGGATTTAGTAACTTTGTTGACATGTGCAAAAAGTGATGTATTGAGTGATTGATAACAAATTAATGTTAATTAATTTGTGGTGATGCGTATTTCTTGTTTTCTCCTCCCAAAGTATATTTTACAATGTAATATAATATGATATGATACCACAACATTCCAGGGTTCCTTGGCTAATGAACAATAATCATACTGCGCTAGGAGATAAAAACAACCCCATATAATTTGACTTTACAAATATACTCCTTTCAATAACAAATTTCAAGATATAAACAATATTTGCAAAAAAAGTTAGTCAAAATAACTTGAGGCATTCTTGGCCAACATGTATACACAATAGATGAGGGTGAAGAGTTTATATTAGTTTATCACGATGACGTCACTAATAACTCTTATACTGCCTGACTAAGAACAAACCGGAACTAGGGAATACACAATGCTGAACTAACTCGGAAAAGGAAAAGATAAACAATTAACCGCGTCAATTGGTGCAGTTAAAATGGTCTCTTTTGGGGTATTTAGTCCACCACTAGCATTCATACTTGCCCTATCGGTCACCTCTCTATGATTTCCCACCCCTATATCAGTACTGATTAAAACAGTGCTATGCAACCTGTTAATATTGACCACCTGTCTATAGTGGCTAATTTGACGGCATCCCTCATGAGCGATTGATTCAATTGGCAACATTGGTAGTTGACAATGTTTCAGGTGATTTAATCATGAATGTTACAAAATGAAAGCTTGAAGGGGTCTAGCATCTTTGTTGACATGTGCAAAATAGTGATGAATAGTTGATTCAATTTGGATTATTGTGATTTGATATGTCCACTGATTAATAATTGATTATTCCACTTTCAATAGATGTTATGTTGCCGAGTAATGGCTGACAATGCACTTGAAGAAAGCTTTTGATGTGTAGACCACTCTATTTTGTTTTAAAAAACTAGCACTTATGGTTTTGATACTGCAGTAGTCAAGTGGTTTGAAAAGTATTTATGTTCAGAGAGAAAACAATATACATGTATTAATGGTATGTCATCTGATGTAAGAAATGTAAAATGTGGAGTGTTACAAGGTTCACTACTTGGACCAGTGCTATTTTCATTATATACGAATGACCTTCCTAACAAAGTCAATTGTCTTTATATGCAGACGACACATGTTTGTTTTGTTCTGGTAGTGATCCCCAAACAATTATTGATACTCTGAATGATGATTTAAAGTCAATTTATGTATGGCTCAAAGAAAACAAGCTAGTTGCTAATGCCTAAGAAGTGTGAAACTATGATTATAGGCACTAAACCAAAACTGAAAAAATACAATAATCATTTTAATGAATATCCTGTTTATACAGGGTGGCCCAGAAATAACGGAACGGGGCACTTCCCAAAATAAAGTAACAAAATGAACATTATCCATCGGATAGGGTGTCCTTTCCAATGAACAACGATACCAAGAAAAGTAATTTTGGACGTGTAGTTTTTGTTTTAGGGCGCTTTGAGTAAGACCATGTCAGGTTCCTATTTTTGTCAATTTTTACCAAGTCAGTGTCTGATAAATGAGACTTACTGCCGTCATACTATTGACCAATTATTCCATTCTCTCGGCACCGCTCGGCACACAGCTGAATGCACACTAACAATTGCGCGCGGAATACTCGCGTGTTCAATGGTATGTAGGGCAATAAGTCTCATTTATTAGGCACTGACTTGGTAAAAATTGACAAAAATAGGAACTTGACATGGTCTCACTCAAAGCGCGCTCAAACAAAAACTGCACGTCCAAAATTCCTTTTCTTGGTATCGTTGTTCATTGGAAAGGACACCCTATCCGATGGACATATTCATTTTATTAGTTTATTTTGGGAAGTGCCAGTTCCGTTATTTCTGGGCCACCCTGTATAGACTCTATAGTTGTAAAACGAGTGCCTGCTTGTAAATATCTAGGTATTTATATTGATGAAAATCTATTATGGAACAAACAAATTGAACAATTAAAATCGAAAGTTGTTAAAAGTTTATATTTACTTAAAAGAATTAGACCAAATATTGATGAAAGAATAGCCTTGTTATTTTATAAGTCTGTAATACAATCACATTTTGATTATTGTTGTGTAGTATGGGGCAACACTTGTAAAACGTATTGTAAACAGTTGCAAATCTTGCAAAATAGATCACTGAGAATTGTTATGAAAGTTGACTATTTATTTTCTACAAATCAACTTTACGCATCATTACATCTGGATAAGCTTCATACACGTAGAACAAAACAATTAGCTAAAATTATGTATCAATCTGAAAAAAATGGGGCCACCGTATTTGAATTAACTTTGTATTAGGCGTGAATCGCATTATCAACACGATCGGTGAAGCCCAACTTGAGTTAATTCGGCCTAAAACTAATTATGGTAAGAGACGTTTTATCTATCAGGGTGCCAAATTAAGAATTCTCTAGTAAATTGCATATTATCTCAGACTTCATTAGCTGTCTTTAAAAATGCTTGAAAAGATTAATTGTATAATCAAGCGCTTGTTTAATTGTTGTATTACATATTATATGACCGTTGTTGTTTCTGTGGGGGGGGGGGGGGTAGGTAGGCTCTACTCTATTGCCTTTCTGTTCTTTTTTTTGTTTTTTCCTGAAATGTTCAATGTAGATATCGTAGAAACTGTATTAAGATGTATTAATGTAATGTAAAACGATTAAATTGTGTTAAATGTATTTTTTTATTGTAAGGACCCCTACGAAAACCAGCCTGTGGCTGATAGGGTGTTCCGCCCATGAGCTTGGAAAAAAAATATATATATAAAAAAAATGCAAGTGATATTCACTCACTTTTTGCATATGAATGTCGCAAAACCGTAAACATCTGCTCTTTCTGCAGGTCGGTATAAACAAAGTTCATCGCAATGTTTTCACAAACTTTACTTAAAGGGATATAAATAAGACCTTCGTCTGAGTCCACAAAACTCACTTGCAAATCTAGTGTTTTTTTATTTTATTTAATTTCCTCTTCCTGATATTAAGAGACCAGCATTGACTTTGGCTGTTTTTGTTTATTCTTATGTTA
>JBAMJV010008348.1:0-14553 GCA_037951105.1 Echinarachnius parma
CCATGTTTCCCTTTTCATTGCAAATAATATCCATAGGAAGACGTTCCTATAAGTATGTAGCAGTTGTATGTGGTTTATATTGCTTCGGACATTCATCTTCCAAGGAGGTCATAGAGATAATGATTCGCTATCGTGGCAGCTGGACTGTGTATCCTTAAGCAAGGCACTTCGTCTACCACGCACGTTTCTGTCCGTAACTTACGCTTCCAACGAAGTAGTTATGTACGCGGCATGGTAAAGGTAGTTATTAACTACTCAACGTGATGCAGCTCTGTAACTGGTTACTGGCTCGTGGTTTCCAAGGGAGTTCAAATTACGTCCAACAATTTGCTCGCTTGAATTGCCCCTAGAATTAGGGGTGATAATAGCCGAGCTTACGTTGGATATCTATAATCAGTATGTGTAATAACAGTATCATTCATGGTATTATTATAATGTAAGTAGTGCAATCAAGACTGAACTCAACATCAACAGTAATATAATATTCCATAGTATCAAATTGATAGATGGACCAACAAATACAACGGTTTATAACAGGGGTTTACATGATTCTTTTTTCCATACTGCATGGATGTTTCTTGGCGGGCCTGTCATTCACACGTGGCTCCACATTGCCTACATAATGTCTACGGTGACCTTTTCATAGTTCTTAGGTAATGTCTGACCAGTAGAATTAGGAAGACAACGCATATATCTTCACCTTGGTGTAATCGCAAGAAAGCACTTCCTTATTGCATTACTCCTTGAAATTGTCTTTATTTGTTTAAAGATGGATTCGTATGCGACTCGGGCCTAACTATCACAAATGCATCCTTTGTGTGTGACCTGCAGGCTGACTGCATACATGGAGCAGATGAACTCGATTGCAGTGAGTAATTGTACCATATTATAAAACGGCTCCGGTAAATTCAGTAACGTAATTGGCTAATACCGATCACGTGGGCATTAATTACTTTTCCCCAACTGCACTACCGTGCCGATAGTGCGCAACCATCGTGCCGATAGTGCGCAACCATCGTGCCGAAGGTATGCAACCCCGTAACGTAACAATGCTTGTTTACATAGTTCTACGAAGACAAACTTGCAAAAAGATGGAAAATGCCTCGTTTTGTAAATTATCTCTTCTGTAGTAAATAAATCTGAGCAGTTTCGTAAATTATATGGTATGTGGTTTGATATTGGTAAGTTTTGGAATGAAAATGCATACAATTCTTTAATAATTCTCACTTTTACGGGAATTTTGTTGGCAGTTTCCTATCGACTGCATTTGATCTGCTGAGCTGCAGAGTAAAATTCAGTGAAGCGAGTGCAGAAGTGATGATTAATTTTGTAAATTCCTAATAAATTCACACTCCAGAGAGTAGATAGACTGGGTTACTAATTGTACTAAAAATAAAACAATCCGTGGTTGAGCTCGTTTTATAAAACAAATAAAACTACGGTCTTATTATCGTGCGTCATGTAAATGCATCGTATTCTCGGCTATGTTAGCTGTGCGCATGCGCACGAGGCTCACGCCTCGTGCGCTACTCAGAGCTAACATAGCCTCGCGTGCGATGCATTTACACAACGCACTCTAAGTCCGTGTATTATTTGTATAGTAAATTTTGTTCAGCTGCATGATAATAGAGTACATATATTTCAAATACATCAAACCTACTAGCTTTGTATATATCAGTGACTTGTATTGTAATAATAATAATACAAGACATTTATATAGCGCATATTGCAAAGAGCCCCTAAGCGCTTAAACATATAAAAATACAAATTAACAAAGTTAACAAAACTCAATCTATAAACATACATGTACATATATATTAACAAAATTAACTATCACGAAAGGCTTACTTAAACGAATAAGTTTTTAATCTCGATTTAAAAGTATCTACATTGTGAGAAGTGCGAATGTTGAGGGGAAGATTATTCCAAAGGAAAGAAGCAGCATAAGAAAAGGATCTTTCACCATAGTATTTTGAGGTAATTCGTTTTACATTATTGTTTACAACTCAGTGGTGTGAAATCAATTAACAAGAGTGTTATTTCTGAAAAATCAAAGGCATTATTGTTTAGTGCGTGAACTAAACCGAACACAAAAATCTTACTAGCCCCCTAAATAATTGGCAATAACGTCATAACCAGGAATCGTTTCAAAATATCGTCTTGCCAAAATATCCCTATGGTAGTTAGGAAAACAATGTGTACAAATTAGAGGTTACCAATAATCCATGGTTGAGTGAGCACACATTGCAGAGAAAATAGTCATATGTCGAAATTCGCAAAAGTATTATTACCATTACAAATTGTTGAGAATTGGAAAATTTTAAAATGCACTGTCTTACATTAGCAATTAATGTATTTTACTACATATGCAATAACAAATCAAAACGAACGGAATATCAAACAGCATTCTTTCATAAACCATAATTAATGCATTCCGCCACATGTGCTGTTTCACAACAATGTACAGGCACGCGCAATGTCTTGTAACGTTTGTATTGGGTCATTTTGTCTTTAATCGGCTTGCAACGAACAGTCACGTGTCACGTATCACGTGTCACGTTCATGTTTTGCACCCTTTCGTGAAACAGGTCACCCAAATCTACGAAGTGTAGGGCCGACCATTCGTTGTTTTCCACGCCTGTAAAACACGAAGTGTCGCGTTAACCAAAATGTGACGCGAGTGTTTAATCAAGATGTTAAAATTGCAAACGCTTGATACTAAGACTAGACATACACGCACAAAGAGATTTAAAAATGTCGACGAAAATGCCAATACCCCCTTATCAAATCATTTCAATCATTATGTTTATAATATGAACGTGCATAATTCAGAGTAATCTGAGACGATAATATGCAGTTCTGTCATTTAGGTAATGTACAACCATACCACTTGCATTATTTGTCTTGTTATTGGAGTATTTCAAAAGACGTGTCGTGCGTGGATTTTGGCAAATGTTGATTTCCAGCTGAATTGCTACACGCAGCGGACCATTCAGTTCGCATACGCCTGAAGTTCCCGTGCTCGACGTCTGCGCGTACTGGCCGTTAACGGCGTTGTATGTGCATGCATGTGAAAGTGAGTGAGTGAGTGAGTGAGTGAGTGCAGTGATCAATGAGTTTAAAAGTAATAAAACAATGATTTGATTAATAGTGTTAAATTATGGTTATTGAATCGAGTCAGTCTATAAATCAATCATTTAATCTAACAATCAATCAATTAATCAGTCAATCATTATTCAATCAATGAAACAATTAATCACACCAAGCAATCAAAATTAAATAAATCAATTAAAGTATTTGACATCCGAACTAGCTACTTGTAGGCAGTGGCGGACCCAGGATTTTTTCAAGGGGTGGGTGTAGGGGGGAGGGGGTATTTCGTCAGTCAAATTAAAGTAAGCGGGGGGAGTGTGGGTAGGGAGTGTCCGTAGAAAATGATCGCAGCCGAAGACGAGACCAGGACCGGTCACAAATGTCGAGGCCAAGACCAAGACATTTCTTGAGAATTATGTAAGGGGGCGGGGGTGGGGGGTAGGGGGTGTCCATCCCCCTGCCCCCAGGCCTGGGTACGCCTATAATTGGTATAACAGTATAAGTAGGACTGGTTCGTTCACGATTAAATTTACCGAGAATTAGTCTCTTCTCAACGACAATTTACATTAATTTGTTTTACGCAAGCGCCAATTTACGTGAGCTTTCATGAATTGCATATAGTATATCAACAAACTGTTAGGTCACGTTACCCAACACTTCGTAGACTTGGGTGACCTATTTCACGAAAGGTCGCAAAACGTGAACGTGAACGTGACACGTGACACGTGACTGTTCGTTGCAAGCCTCTTTAATCTATGCTCATTCAACCATAAGGTGATGAATAGCTCTGGTTTGTACACATAATGAACATAACAGCTGTGCCAATATTGTGATAAGATGAAATTTTGAAACAAGTATCGGTTATGAAATTATGAGCAGTTGTTTAGGGGGGTAGTTAGTTTTTGTGTTTGGTTCATATACAGTCAAAGCTATGTGTAATACTCATATTGGGGAAACGAGACATGTTATCACTGCTGATAGGTTACTTCTATACATAGGTTATAAAACTAACACAGATACAACTGAAGTGGTCTTTTTCATCTCAATCATTAGATACGGAACTGTCTCTAGGAGACAGTATTTCTCTGATGTCCCACAATTGGCCATCACGTTACCCGCCAAACGCATACGTACTGTGGACATTTCAGCTAAACCATGGACAGAACCAGACTGACAATGTATTTTATCAGATATCGTTCGGGTACATCCAGATAAATCGCGGGGACATCTTGCGGATCGGGTCAGGTTGGGAGCCCAACGCTACCACACCTTCAGTGATATCTTGGACAGATTACTATGGACATCCAGAAGACAGATACTTCGACAATGACAGAATATTCGTTGAATTTAAGTCCGATTCAAATCACCACTGGGGATATTTCATGCTGCATGTCAACGTGAGCAACTTTACAGGTATTTCAAGAGAGCATGCTTGACAGCAAAAGGCTGAATTGCACCTTGTTTTCATTGTCAAAAACATGTACAATACAAATATTAACAATTCATATTCAGAATGAATACAATATTTAAAAAGTTCATATTAAAAAATAGTAATTTATCGATGCAAAACAAAAGAGGTGTATAGGCAATTTCATTTCGCTTTAATGGGCACCCGTAGTTGAGTGATGGGGCCCCCAAAAAGGAAAATAAAAACCTCCAATAGATGAAAACAAGGGGACACAAACTCCGCCAAACACTCACAGGAAAACCAAAAACAGCCAAGTCTTTATTTAAACAGAACATTATTAGGCGTGTTGATATTACAATAATGTAACTTTAATTCACAGCGGCGTAGCCATGGTAATGGTAATATTAGTTCAATGTTCAATGTTTAATTTCTTATGTCACCCTGTCGAAGGGTATTGAAAAAAAAATCACATTTGCAGTGTAATTTCGTTCATAAGTATGCGCGGGCGCGAAATTCACAATAATTATCACGCTCGAATTGATGTGTATGCTTCTGTTATGACCTCACAGTGAAACCTCATTGCACTGACTTTGAACACGGTTACTATCCAGTGGATAGTTAGCCATATGAAATGACATGAAATGAAATGAAGTTTATTTATTAACCAAATGAAAACATTACAATATAATACAAAGATTCCACAAATTAAACCTTATTGGTAAAAAAGCGACTAGTGATAGCACAAAATGCTAGTTGTTCTAGCCCTTATAAAGATATGAAATAAATTAGTATAATTTGAATTATATGCACAACACACTACGCAGTTGTCATAAACATATACTGTACGTGCTCATACAAAATACAGAAACAAGAATGCCGAACATCATACAAATGGAAAAGAATCATTTCGAATCTAACAAATAATCTTTCAACAATTTACGAAACGTGTGTCTTGACATTTACTCTTTAAATAATTTGGAAGTTCATTCCAGAATTTTGGACCGATATATGAAATGGATTGTTTTGCTAATTATAATTTCATAACAATGATCAATGCGAGTACAATAAGTAACTAAGCTTTGTGAGAGTTTATCGTATAATGATAAGCAGTATCAAACGTGGCTCCACATTGCATACATAATGTCTACGGTGACCTTTTCATCGTTCTTAGGTAATGTCTGACCTGCACAATTACGAAGACAACGCATATATCTTCACCTTGGTGTAATCGCAAGAAAGCACTTCCTTATTGCACTACTCCTTGAAATTGTCTTTATTTGTTTAAAGATGGATTCGTATGCGACTCAGGCCTAACATATACATCATCTGTGTGTGACCTGCAGGCTGACTGCATAGATGGAACCGATGAACTGGATTGCAGTGAGTGTATATCTTGTCCAACAATTTATTCAGCTGCATAATATGTATAACATATTATTTCAAGTAACGTCGAATCTATCGGCTTCTTATATGTCAGTTAGTTGTATTGTTTTACAATATTGTTTACAACTCAGCGATGTGAAATCAATTAATAAGAATGTAATTTCTTTAAAAAAAACATAGTCATAATTGTTCAGTACATGAACTATATACAGTCAAAGCTATGTGTAATTATCATATTGGGGAAACGAGACATGTTATCACTGTTGATAGGTTACTTCTATACATAGGTCATACAACTAACACAGATACAACTGCAGTGGTCTTTTTCATCTCAATTATTAGATACGGAATTGTCTCTAGGAGACGGTATTTCTCTGATGTCCCACAATTGGCCATCACGTTACCCGCCAAACGCATACGTACTATGGACATTTCAGCTAAACCATGGACAGAACCAGACTGACAATGTATTTTATCAGATATCGTTCGGGTACATCCAAATAAATCGCGGGGACATCTTGCGGATCGGGTCAGATTGGGAGCCCAACGCTACCACACCTTCAGTGATATCTTGGACAGATTACTATGGACATCCAGAAGACAGATACTTCGATGATGACAGAATATTCGTTGAATTTAGGTCCGATTCAAATCACCAATGGGGACACTTCATGCTGCATGTCAACGTGAGCAACTTTACAGGTATTTCAAGAGAGCACGCTTGACAGCAAAAGGCTGAATTGCACCTTGTTTTCATTGTCAAAAACATGTACAATACAAATATTAACAATTCATATTCAGAATGAATACAATATTTAAAAAGTTCATATTAAAAAAATAGTAATTTATCGATGCAAAACAAAAGAGGTGTATAGGCAATTTCATTTCGCTTTAATGGGCACCCGTAGTTGAGTGATGGGGCCCCCAAAAAGGAAAATAAAAACCTCCAATAGATGAAAACAAGGGGACACAAACTCCGCCAAACACTCACAGGAAAACCAAAAACAGCCAAGTCTTTATTTAAACAGAACATTATTAGGCGTGTTGATATTAAAATAATGTAACTTTTCTTCAAAGCGGCGTAGCCATGGTAATGGTAATATTAGTTCAATGTTCAATGTTCAATGTTTAATTTCTCATGTTAACCTGTCGAAGGGTATTGAAAAAAATCACATTTGCAGTGTAATTTCGTTCATAAGTATGCGCGGGCGCGAAATTCACAATAATTATCACGCTCGAATTGATGTGTATGCTTCTGTTATGACCTCACAATGAAACCTCATTGCACTGAATTTGTACACGGTTACTATCCAGTGGATAGTTAGCCATATGAAATGACATGAAATGAAATGAAGTTTATTTATTAACCAAATGAAATCATTTACAATATATTACAAAGATTCCACAAATTAAACCTTATTGGTAAAAAAGCGACTAGTGATAGCACAAAATGCTAGTTGGTTTAGCCCTTATAAAGATATGCAATAAATTAGTATAATTTGAATTATATGCACAGCAGACTACGCAGTTGTCATATACACATACTGTGCGTGCTCATACAAAATACAGAATCAAGAATGCCGAACATCATACAAATGGAAAAGAATCATTTCGAATCTAACAAATAATCTTTCAACAATTTACGAAACGTGTGTCTTGACATTTTACTCTTTAAATAATTTGGAAGTTCATTCCAGATATTTGGACCGATATATGAAATTGATTGTTTTGCTAATTCTAATTTCACTGTATCTATTTTGAATTTATCATAATTTTTACTTCTAATATCATAACAATGGTCAATGCGAGTACAATACGTATCTAAGCTTCGTGAGAGTTTATCGTATAATGATAAGAATTATCAAACGTGGCTCCACATTGCCTACATAATGTCTACGGTGACCTTTTCATCGTTCTTAGGTAATGTCTGACCTGCAGAATTACGAAGACAACGCATATATCTTCACCTTGGTGTAATCGCAAGAAAGCACTTCCTTATTGCATTACTCCTTGAAATTGTCTTTATTTGTTTAAAGATGGATTCGTATGCGACTCAGGCTTAACATATACATCATCTGTGTGTGACCTGCAGGCTGACTGCATAGATGGAACCGATGAACTAGATTGCAGTGAGTGTATATCTTGTCCAACAATTTCTTCAGCTGCATAATATGTATAACATATTATTTCAAGTAACGACGAATCTATCAGCTTCTTATATGTCAGTTAGTTGTATTGTTTTTAAGAGTGTAATTTCTTTAAGTCATAATTGTTCAGTACATGAACTTTATACAGTCAAAGCTATGTGTAATAATCATATTGGGGAAACGAGACATGTTATCACTGTTGATAGGTTACTTCTATAGGTAAACCCCCACTTGGTCTAAACCCACTTCGTCTAATATCCACTTCGTCTAATCCTACATAGTCTAAACCCATTTCGTCTACAACCACTTGGTCCAATAGCCGGTTTGTCTAATAACCATTTGGGCTATACCCTTATCGTCTAATATCCACTTGGTCCAAAACCACTTAGTCTAATGCCATTTCGTCTAATCACCAGATTGTCTAATATTCTATTGGTCTAATACCACAACGTCTAATATCCATTAGGGCTATACCCACTTCGGCTATATCCAGATGGGCAGTTTCTCACTTCGTCTAATAACCATTTCATCAACTTCCCGTTTGGTCTAATTGACAGTTGGTCTACTCCCACTAATGTCCCACTTGGGCTAATGCCCACATGGTCTAATGCCCACATTGTATAATGCCCATTTGGTCTAATGACCATTTGGTCTAATGACCATTTGGTCTAATGGAAGTTTGATATGATATAGGTGTTGAAAGAGGGGGTCTGACCACATTGTAATTGTTATATAGTGTGTTATTTTATGTTGATGTATTTCAGGGGCTGCACCCCCATGCACCCGTACGAAACTAGACAAGATAAAATTAACACTAAATAACGAGTGTAATACAATTATATTTTGTGAAAACATAATGTTATAAATGCCTGTTAAATATCTTAATGTTAACCTGTGATTCATGTTTGCTCCTCTCTGTAGTCAAAAAGTCAAATTGTCTTTATTTAAGCATTGGAAAATAGGTGACAAACTACTTGAGAGTCCTTGCCAAAGTATTTTTTTTTTGTTCTTTGAGACTGTTGTAGATATGTGTAAGACTATTGATGCCTGCGGGGGGGAGGGGGGGGGGGGGGGGGGGGTATACCAGTTGTTTTGACATACGAGATGATTGCTTGTAATTGTACGAGATTTCAATTCCACATTCATATTAATTAGGTTATTTAGCTCAAAGTATGAAAGTCATTAAACAATCAGTTCAGCAAGGATTCTCAAAGCGAAATGTGTTTGAAGATGAATATCGATAAAAGAATACAATATCTGTTTATTCTGCATACAGAACATATCTAAATTCTCTTTCCCAAGACCACACTGCTCAAAATCATTTTTTTAGGCAACATTCAAATTCAAAAAATCAAATTCTTTTCTACGTCGTATTCATTTTAGGACTAACGAACCTTCAGAATAACGAACTCGATTTTATTTTCGGATCAACGAACCTTCGGAATAACGAACCTTCCGAATAACGGACTGTAACCATAATTACAGCCTTATGGAATCGTTCATACGGTATACGGTATACAGGCGGTGGCCACCACACAGGTCAGTGTGGGCGATCGTTAGACCAAATGGGAATTAGACTAAATGGCCATTAGAACAAATGGGAATTGGACTAAATAGTCATTAGACCAAATGGGAATTAGACTAAATGGTCGTTAGACGAACTGCTTTTAGACCAAGTGGAAAATAGACCTGATGGTATTAGACGAAATGGTATTGGACCAAATGGTTATAGACCAAACGTTAATTAGACCAATTGCATATGGACCAAGTGAAGAGTAGCCTAACTGAGAATTAGACGAACTGGTATTAGACAAAGTGATAATAGACGAAACGAGGGAAAAAAAAGGTAGACGAAGTGACAATTAGACGAAACGGCAGTTGCCTAGATGGGCATTAGACCTAGTGATGATTAGACCAAATAGGTTTCGCCGAAGTGAAGTTAGACGAACTGATGATTGGACAAATTGGTATTAGACCAAGTGAATATAAACCCTTCTATACATAGGTTATACAACTAACACAGATACAACTGCAGTGGTCTTTTTCATCTCAATTATTAGATACGGAATTGTCTCTAGGAGACGGTATTTCTCTGATGTCCCACAATTCTTCATCACGTTACCCGCCAAACGCATACGTACTATGGACATTTCAGCTAAACCATGGACAGAACCAGACTGACAATGTATTTTATCAGATATCGTTCGGGTACATCCAGATAAATCGCGGGGACATCTTGCGGATCGGGTCAGGTTGGGAGCCCAACGCTACCACACCTTCAGTGATATCTTGGACAGATTACTATGGACATCCAGAAGACAGATACTTCGATAATGACAGAATATTCGTTGAATTTAGGTCCGATTCAAATCACCAATGGGGACACTTCATGCTGCATGTCAACGTGAGCAACTTTACAGGTAATTCAAGAGAGTATGCTTGACAGCCAAAGGCTGAATCGCACCTTGTTTACATTGTTGAAAGCATGTACAATACAAATATTAACAATTCCAATTCAGAACGAATACAATATTTAAAAAGTGTATATTAAATAATAGCACCCGTGTTTTAGTGATGGGCCCCAAGAAAAAGAAAGGAAAAATCTCCCCTCCCCCAGTCAGATACAATGAATGAAAACAAGTGTAAACAAACTCCGCCAAACACACACAGAAAAAAAAATCATCCAAGTATTCAATTAAACATTACATGTATTAGGCGTGTGGATATCGAAATAATGGTACATTTTATATACAGCTGCGTAGCTATGGGGCGATAATTTGACCCACAAAACACCATACGTGAACAAATATTGAACACATAAATACATGCTAAAGGTATTCTCCACATAACAATTAGTCCGACCAAGCTACGCCGCAGTTGTAACAAATGTGTATTGTAATTGTAACTTATAAATTACTAACGTAGTGCAGCAGTATTTTGTGATTTTATTTTTTTTCTCCAGAATTGTACATGTGGGCCATTCTTTGAAAAGTGAAACTTTTTTCGGAAAAAAAAAAAAAAGTTTAATTTTTCTGTAGTTTTGTTCCATTTTTGGAATGATCCATGTGTAAAGTTTCATGAAATACATGATTTGAAGTTTAAAATGAAACTTTTTTACTCATTTGCATAAAATTTACATATTTCAATATTTTTCTAATAATCATAATTCAGAAAATAATCAAGATATCAAAAGGATAATTAGCAAGCTCATTCTTCTCACTTTCCTGTACAGGTTGATACCAACTTTGTAAAAATTCAACCTTTCATTCTTTTCTAAACCCGATATTATAAAATTCCCATTTTTCCATTCATATTGTACATGTCACACACGTGACCACCCCAAAATGTCACACACGTGACCAGACGTTGCCACATAATTAAGTACTATAAAAAACAACGGTTTGATATAATTCTCATTCATTGCTATTGTTGTACTTACAAATGTATAGTACTTCTCTGGTAATAAGATGAACATTATAGCTATTCATATTTTAAAGAATTTTCCAAATGAAATTTAGTTATGAAAAAAGCGCTCCGTGCGAAGTCACACACGTGACCCATGCCATTTGACCTCTGACATTGAGTTACGTAATCCTTATAAAATCTTTTGTGTTAAGTTTGAAAGACTACAACATATTCAAGTCACATATGAAGTAAAAATCATTATAGTCTCATACTTACTGAAATATAAGCATCCCATTTCAAAATTTGTCATGTTTTGGGTCACACACGTGACCAAGAATGGCCCATTGTGTATTATTTTGTGTTTAATCACGATGTAATGTTTAGCTCAGTAGACCTATCACATGGTAAAGCCCAAGTCCAGTTTCGGGAAAGTAGCCGAATACATCTATATTGATCAATATTGTTGAATATGTATTGAAATAGGGCTTGTGTGGGTAAAATCAGAACCTAAGCATCGTTAAATACAGAAATATCGGAAGAAATCCAATATCCGCCTGTGAAATTCATAAATCCACCGCCCGTTCAGACCTGTCCGCGCCGCTAGCGCTGGGGGGGATATCGACAAGCTAGGGACAAGCCCGTATAGCGAAGACCTCCTGTAATATCACGTGGTCATAATACACGTAGTGCATGAGCGATTCCGCGTTGGCGATATCTATCCGGACCGGATCAATTTATAATTTTGCAAATACAACAATTAGTAGGTGGTTTCTTGGCCAAATTTGTATAATCCCATGTTAGTAAAACTATGTTCTGTCACAAGGTTGGTAAATTTCATTTTTAGGGGGTGGGGCGTTTCCCACTACTTTCCTTTACCTTTAAGTGAAGGGCAAGGTATTACAAGTGCAGACTGATAACAGGGTAACATTATTCACGCATAACAAGAGACACACGCGGAGTTGGGGCTGTTTCGTGCAGATTCTTCTAAATCACCAAATTGTCGAAGAAAACATTATATTTATATTTTTGGCGGGTACCAGGCCCTCCCCCCCCCCCCCCCCCCATCTCAAAGTAAAAGTTGGTCAAATTTGCAAAAGTTGACAAGACTCAAAGTCTAAAGACAGAAAAATCCCGATCCATCTTAAATATACTAGTATTATTTTAATCTAGATAATTCACTTACGTAGATGTCAGACAGGTGTCAGACAGGCGAATTATCTAGGTTGAAATAATACTAGTATATTTAAATGGATAGTTGAGTTCTGGTAAGGAGAGTACAGTTTTGGTGAAACTGAGTTTTAGTAACCAAAACCTGCATCATTACATTACAAACTAATAGTTATAACTAGAAAGGAACACAAAATTACAAATGACGTAGTAAAGATCATGTTATCATTCAAAAAGAGCCGTTAAAACGTAAGAGGGCGCTCTCTAAACACTCATCGGTTTCAACCATTTTGAATAAAATATTGTGCATGTGATGTTTTGTTGAAATAGTGATTAGATAGAGAAAAAACCAACAACTATTTAAATATCTATTTTGTAACTTTTTGAAAAGAGGAAGCATTTTTAGAAATTTGTAACATCTGGTTCAAATTCCTAATAAACCTGGGGCCCCAGCTTTATTACAAATTGTTATATTTATGGATATTTCAGCCGTCTCTGAACCGATTTTGATCAAACAAAGATGATTTTATTATTTAAATATTATGCTCTTTCAAATTTTACACTCGATTTGTCATTACCTCACAACAAAAATAAGTAGTCTAGCGCCCTCTCTACCAAAACTCAACTATCCCTTTAAGATGGATCGGGATTTTTCTGTATTTGTATGGGCCATTGCGCATACGCAGTGCTTGCGACGAGCGCCGAGCTGAGATGTCCATGAACCAGACAGAAAATAAACATGACATTTGTATAATTTAGCAAATGTTACTGAAATATTGACCAATAATATGAAAATCAGCCGATATATGACGGCAGAACTGTAAAACAATCGTCCATTCTTCCATTATAATTAATGTTTTTTTTCTGGGCACATGTCACTCACTCACTGAGCCACTCACTCATTCACTCACGGCACTCACATCATCATCACGGGTACACAGCAACAGAACGAATGTTCCATGACGCTGTGGTCGGGTGCAGATGCGACTCAGTGATTATTTATTTAGCGCGGCCTTAAATTTATCTAGGGATGGCATTGATGTAGTGGCAAGGGGCAAATCGTTCCAGTCCCGTATGGTTCTGGGCAGAAAACAGTACAAGTGCCTGTCTGTTCTGGACTTCATTACGTTGTAGGCATCAGGTGTAAAGCGTCGACTTGAGCGGTTAGAGTTTCTGGGTTGGAGCTTGGTTGATGTTACTGGGGATTTCCCCTTGTGAATTAAGTAAAACTGACTCAATCTGGCATTGAGTCGTCTATCGGCGAGACTTTCCCACTCCAATTGTTTCAGCATACCGGTAACACTGGACTTTCGACTGTAGTCATTGACCACAAAACGAGCAGCTCTTCTTTGAACTTTGTCCAACATTTGAATGTACTTGGCCTGGTAAGGATCAGTGACAGCAGTCGCATATTCAAGATGTGGTCGAACAAGAGCTTTGTAAGCTTTGCCTTTGGTATCGGAACTGCACTGATGAACATTTCTTTGAAGAATACCAAGAATTTTGTTTGTTTTACTGACGGTACGCCGATAATGTGATTTCCATGAGAGATCATCAGAAATTGTTACTCCAAGGTAGGTATGTTCATGAACTTGAGCCAAGGTTTCTCCAAGCATGGTGTATTTGTGGAGGAGTTTGGATCTCATCAGCCCTACAGACATGATGTTACATTTCTTAGGGTTGAAAGTCATCTGCCACTTGGAAGCCCATTGACAAATGATGTCCAGATCTCTTTGGAGTTTGTTACAATCCTGAACGCTTGAAACCGTGGTGTACAAGATGCAGTCATCCGCAAATAGACGTATACTACACTGAAGTTCCTCAACAATATCCTTGATGTAGATTAGGAACATTATTGGGCCCAAAACAGTCCCTTGCGGAACTCCCGATATTACTGGATGCCATTTCAACGTTGTTGTCGCTGGGTTAAGAACATACTAATCAAGTTGA
>JBAMJV010008349.1:0-17500 GCA_037951105.1 Echinarachnius parma
GCATTCAATTTGCTCATGTACTCGTCCCATAATCAACGTCCATTTAACTTGAATTTTTTTACGCAATACCCAGGGACATATCAGAAAAAACATTATACTCCGCACAAAAAGAAAAGGACACTTGTTTAAGTTAATTGAAGTATTTAATATTAGCTTCACGACAGAGTGTACAATTATCATAATATCTAAATAAAGGAAATTTTAGTCACTTACAGGCAGGATATAAATTAAAGGTGTATCGTTCATGCATGAACTGCTATAATTCAATTAACAATAACAAGGACCTTACGGCGGTTAATTGACCGTGACAAGTCATTGCATGAATGATTTCTCCTGGATTCTAGGCTAATATCGAAGAGGCTAATTTTATCTTTTAATTTGTACTTATACAATAACAATATATTTTATTGTTAACAAATATGGAAATATGCTGTCTTAAAATAAGACAAGTGTCCTGTTTCTTTTTGTGCGGAGACTTATACATTGAATCAACCATTCATCACATTTTTGCACATCGTCAACAAAGTTACTATAATAAAAAAGTACTGGTCGAGCTTTCGGAAGTTTCGAAATTTGCTGTATATCCTCAACAAAATAATGAATAAAAATGGGACACAACAATATTAGTTTGCATGATTCCAGGGCATAGACAAAGGGGGGGGGGGGGGTGAAGGGGATTAGGGGATGGCAATCCCCCACCTTATACAGGCCTATGCCAAATAAAACTGAAAGTGCAACTTTTTTGTTGGCCACTTTGTTTTAGAAAATTCATGTTTTGATGATGAAAACGTTACGCTATGGCAACCATTTAACCACTCACATCTCTGCCTAAGAAAATTGCGCATCCATTAACCGTTTGAATGATCAAAATCGGTGAAAATACTTTTTGGAGATATATGAAAAAATGGCTAGGGGTACTTACTAGTTGTGTAGTGTATATGCAAAATCTTACTCCGTGGGAGTGGCATACACCCTCCCCAAACCCACCCTAGTACGTTGGCTCTGCCCCAGTCCCTCGGTAGCTTCGGGACTCATTAACCACGCCGATGAAATCGGCAGGGGGTTATGTAAAGGGTTTCCGTATGTTTGTTTGTTTGTCTGTTTTTTTTTTTTTTTTTTTTGTTTTGTTTGTTTGTTTGTGTACAAGATAACTAGAGAACGGGTGAAACGGATTTGCACCAAATTTTCAGGGAATGTTTGGGATATTGACATGGAAGAATCGATTACGATTTTGGTGATGATTGGTTTGACCCCTGCAAATTCTGTGGAACCTTGAAGTTTGAGTATGCTATTTAATGCACTGTGTGTGCCCCTAAATAATATCTGCACTATATGCGCGTGTACGGTAACCTCGCTGGACATCCAATCGAGCGACAACTAACAAGTTTAGTCCCAGGAGTGCATCGCGATCGCTGCGCACGGTACCATAATGTTATGGTACCGGTACTTTCGATTCTCGGG
Source organism: Echinarachnius parma (assembly GCA_037951105.1). NCBI lineage: Eukaryota > Metazoa > Echinodermata > Echinoidea > Clypeasteroida > Echinarachniidae > Echinarachnius > Echinarachnius parma. The sequence goes on from JBAMJV010008349.1 coordinate 1,462, forward strand.
GTTAATTAATACGGAACGGAATTGAATTGCAACACGCTGATCTATATGTTATGGTACGGTACTTTCGATTCCGGGTTAATTAATACGGAACGGAATTGAATTGCAACACGCTGATCTGAACTTTGAAGCGCCAAGAAATTGGTAAGTTTCCGAAAAATACATTTATTTATTTAATAATTATTATTGACCCGACACTAATGTGAAGATGAACAGATGTTCATTTTTACATATTGAATACATCTAGACTGGTGAGGCCGACGAAGGGGTAGAACAGGGCTAATGGGAGGCGTGGGTATGCTGACTTTGTCGGCCTTCTAGTTATTGGCTAAGTTGTTGGATCATACATAATGTGTCATATAGTGATGTTGAAACTGTGTATGACGCTAAATATAAATACAATACCAAATACTTGTGTACTTGTGTTTGTGTTGGGGTGCATATTCATTAGTGTGTCAATTATTTGTTTTCCTCGTGAAAATATATTCAAAATTCCTGGTCGATCAAATCATAACACACTTTCCCAGATACAGTCAATGTTAAGCCTGAATTTCCTATCTAGGTAAGCACCAGATTGCACAATTTCAAGTCCAAAAATGCAAAAGCTCCGTACCGTGGAAGGGGGCACACCCCCACCCCCACCCTCCCCCCCGCTCAGTCACTTCGCTCCCTGTGTTGGGGTGCATAATTATAAGTGTGTCAATTATTTGTTTTCTTCGTGAAAATATATATTTCTGGTCGATCAAATCATAACACGCTTGCCCAGATACAGTCACTGTAAGCCCGAATTTCCTATCTAGGCAAGCACCGGATTGCACAATTTCAAGTCCAAAAATGCAAAAGCTCCCTACCGTGGGAGGGGGGGGGGGGCACCCCCCTCACACACCCTCCCCCGCTCAGTCACTTCGCTTCCTCGGGATCGGTCGCTTCGCTCCTTGCAATGTCTCACTCTCACATCTAGCTCAAAGTTAGCACCACTGTGAGTGTGGCCTGGGCATAAGCCCCTACACACACACAATCGTGAGCCCCCATAGGTTTTGCCTCCCCCAAAATAAAAAATAATGGTCACGACCATCTTAAAGGTAGTTCAGATTCGTCAAATCAGATGCGCGGCGCCATTTTGCGTACGCGTTGCGCACGGTGCGTAATGCATGTTAGCTCAGTGTCATGCGGTGCGCGCAAACTAGCCTAGTTCAAAATGGCGACCCGCTGTGTAGCATCCCCACGCTTGATGACCTTTAAAGGGACAGGTCCACTTTTACAAAACGTCTGAACAGCTTTCAGTTGACGGATGGGGATCAATCAGAGCGAACAGCCCTCTAATTTGTATTCTACGAATGAAAAACGAATACGTCCCTCCAATAAACTATATATCGGTCAATAAAGGAGTTCAACTGATTTAGCATAATATTACAACAATATAGTACTAATTCTCGTAAAGGTATTGTGAAGCCGACATTTGTTAACGTATGTCACGGAAAAAGATCTCAAAAAGAAAGAATATATAATTACATGTAGTCAGTTTAAGCGATGTTTGGGTATTTTGCTTGGTAAACGCTCACACATTAGTACTTATGCGCGAGTCACGTAGCTAGCGTGGGTCACGTAGGGGTCATGCATACGGATCTGGCACTCCGTGAAATCTATGTACAAACTTACTCACCGGCCGAAAATACGTATGTACCTAATTAACCGACGTCCCTCAGTTTATTCAGTTTTAGATCTATAACTCCACGAAAAAGAGATTTCAAGCCCTAATTTTTTTCAGGCATGCTATTAAATGACATTTCCTTTCATATAAGACAATAACCTCGCAACTTTTGAATTTTGGCTTGCAAAAGTGGATCTCTCCCTTTAACATCAAACCCCTCTGAGACATTCTCGCCCCACGGCTAGTCATAAGGACCGCTAGTCATAAGGACCGCCAGTCATAAGGACCGCTAGTCATAAGGACGCCAGTCATAAGGACCGCTATTCATAACCTGTAACTTCCTATACGTGTAGGACCGCTATTCATAATACGAAAAGGGGGTCGCTATTCATAAAGGCATAAGGACCGTTATTCATAATGTGAGATGAGGGTCGCTATTCATAATTCACATTGAGGGTCATTACTCATAAGGACCGCTATTCATAATACAAAATCGGGGTCGCTATTCATAAACATAAAGAAGGGGCGCTACTCATAATTTATATTGGGGGTCACTACTCATAAGGACCGTTATTCATTATACGAAAAGAGGGTCGCTATACATAATATGGAATGAGGGTCGTTAGTCATAATACGAAAAGAGGACCGCTACTCATAATACGGATTGAGGGTCGCTATTCATAATATGAGAACAGGATCGCTATTCATAATAATGAATGAGGGTCGCTAGTCATAATGTGAGAAGAGGGTCGCTAGTCATACGAGAAGAGGACCGCTACTCATAATACGGATTGAGGGTCGCTATTCATAATATGAGAACTGGATCGATATTCATAATATGGAGTGAGGGTCGCTAGTCATAATGTGAGAAGAGGGTCGCTAGTCATAATGTGAGAAGAGGGTCGCTATTCATAATACGGAATCGGGGTCGGTAGTCATAATACGAGAAGAGGACCGCTACTCATAATACGGAATGAGGGTCGCTAATCATAATAAATGTTTTTGACAAATATTCGGGGCCGTGTGTCGCCCCCCCCCCCCCTTAGCTACGCCACAGCCATTAGGGTGTCCCCCATCCAAATTTCCCTTTTTATTATCATTTTGTTGCTTATTCATTTTTGTTATGGTTAACGATCCTCTTCTCGTATTGTGAATAGCGACCCTCATTCCATATTACGAATAGCGACACTCTTCTCGTATTGTGACTAGCGACCCTCATTCCATAAAATTATTATGAATAGCGACCCTCATTCCATATTATGAATAGCGACCCTCTTCTCGTATTATGACTAGCGACCCTCATTACGTATTATGAGTAGCGGTCCTCTTCTCGTATTATGAATACGACCCCCATTCCGTATTATGAGTAGCGGTCCTATTCTCGTATTATAAATAGCGACCCTCTTCTCGTATTATGAATAACGACCCTCTTCTTGGATTATGAATAGCGGTCCTTATGAATAGCGGTCCTTATGATTAGTGGTCCTTATGACTAGCGGTCCTTATGAATAGCGGTCCTTATGACTAGCGAGGGGACCCCTCCCATAGACAGAAGAACCGCATGACTGCTCTCCCTTTGATAAAGAAAACAATGTTGCGTAATCGAGTATGGCTCACATTGTCTTCCTTATTAAAGAGAGAGCAGTCATGCGGTTCTTCTGTACAGCTAATACTATGGGAGGCCGTGGGGCGAGAATGCCTCAGTGTTCTGAGGATCGCTGGAGACGAAAAAGTAGCAAATGTAGGAAACGACATTGCCTCAGAAGAATGGCCCTAGGATCCAAACGCCTTACGCAAAATCAATGCTTATCGTATCATTTTGTTGGAAAAGGAATGTTCTACCCAATCAAACAAAAAACAATGACATTTGGTGGATGATGTTGATGAAATTAACGATCGTAGGTGTTGCATTCTTTCTGGGACACCCTGTATAGGCGGAGGGCCATAGTCGAAAAAGTGGCTTTCTTAAAGGGATCAAGTAACTTTGTTGACATTTGCATAAAGTGATGAATGGTTGATGCAATGTATTTTGTTGTTTATATCTGATATGTCCACAGGGTATTGTGTGAAAATTTCAAGTCATATGGACGTTGTATTGCCGAGTAATGAGCAAAAATGCAAAGTGATATTCACAAACTCATTGCACTCTCTTTCTACACAGTTTTGGCGATCCGTTGGATCATTTAACATCTCATCACTTTAATCGTAAATATATTTTTAACGAAAGGAATTTTGAGAAACCGAAACCTGTCCCATGATTTTATTTTAAATACGAATACAACAAGGTATGAAGGAACCGCTAGAATTCCGATTGGATTTTGAGGATTTGGACACTTACTAAGTCCCTTTAAGGACTATGGTTGCCAGATCTCCACTACAAGTTCAAACCAGTTTTTATTTGCAAGTATTTTTAATGAGACAAAATAATTCAGAGGTCTACCTCAACAAATTTGTTGCCAAAACCAAGATGACGTTAACAAAAGTAGCTATTTTGACTTGCTATAGATAATTGGCGAAATTTTTGCAGTCATATTAAAGACAATAAATATCCTATAATCTGATAGCAAACAATAGGTTTCAGGATATGGTAACTCAAATTTCGGCATTTTTTCCCAACAAAAGGAAATTATTGATTTACATAATTCGGCATAAAACAATAATTGCATTGGGAGTTGAATTAATATTTTTCGGAAAACTGACCTGTTATATTAGCAGTACCCTGTAAAAATTCCAAGTGTGTACCGAATCTGAACAAAAAGTTATAACAACTGGATGTCAGCATTTGATATCGACAAATACAGCAATTTTTACGATTTCGAACTATATAAATAACTTTCTTCTTTTTGCGGATGATTCAAATATTATTGCATCACACACAGATTTTGATAAACTTATACTAGAAACGAATAAAGAATTAAGAAAAATAGTTCATTGGTTTAATGCAAATGAGTTCTTATAAATTATGAGAAAACAAAATATCATAACAATTATGCTAACATAATAATGTAAGCTCTATAATTCATGATATTCAGAAAATTCGAACTGCCACATGAATGTATTGTTTTTTTAAAATAATTTGAAACCAAACAATATTTCTAAAATGTTCCTTTGCAATAATTTAATACATTCATATAACACCCGCTCAAGATATAAATACCATTATCAAAAAGTTAATATTATACTCTGTCAGACATAATGGTCCTCGTATATGGAAGGAATTATCGACTGAATTTAGAAGTATCAGTCTGCATTCAAAGCTCAATTAAAGAGATTATCTCTTCATATTCAAAGTAACTCGTGTAAAGAGCCTTACCCAGATAACAATGATACGTTGGCCCATCGTTGGCCCAATGTAGGCGGTCATGTTGGCCCAACGTCAAAACGTGACGTCTAGCCCACGTCATTCTTGCCGCTGGGCCCTCGTTGGCCCAACCCCCATACGCCAACGTCAATTGCCAATGTTGAGCCAACGTTTGCCCAACCATTTATTTTGCTATTTCTGACGTCAAGCCAACATTGAGCCGACTAAACCCCAACGTTAATACGACTATATAAGTCAATGTCGGGCCAACGTTAAAACGTGACGTTTGGCCCACGTCATTCTTGCCGCTGGGCCCTCGTTAGCCCAACCCCCATAAGCCAACGTCTTGCTACGATGTTGAGCCAACGTTTGCCCAACCTTTTATTTTGCTATTTCTGACGTCAAGCCAACATTGAGCCAACTAAACCCCAACGTTGATACGACTTTATAAGTCAATGTCGGGCCAACGTAAACACGTGACGTTCGGCCCACGTCATTCTTGCCGCTGGGCCCTCGTTGGCCCAACCACACAAGCCAACGTCGTACAAGTGTTGGGCCAACGTTTTCCCGACCCTTGCCCAACCTTTCAGTTGGCTACTTATGACATCGGGCCAACGTTTAGCCAACCTTGAGCCAACCTTGAGCCAACCTTGAGCCAACCTTGAGCCAACCTTGAGCCAACCTTTAGCCAACAATACGAAAACTAAACAAAAAAAAAGATTGATAGGCTGCATGGTGTTACAAATTCTACCCTACCTTTATGCAAACACTATTCCTACATCCTTATCCTACACCTAATCCTACACCTATCATTCTAATCTATCCTATCCTATCGTCTTAAAGGGAAAGTTGAGTTTTGGTAGAGAGGGCGCTAGACTACTTAATTGGTTTGTGAGGTAATGAAAAACTGAGTGTAAAATTTGAAAGAGCATAATATTTAAACAATAAAATCATCTTTGTTTGATCAAAATCGGTTCAGAAACGGCTGAAATATCCATAAATATAACAATTTGTAATAAACCCGGGGCCCCGGGTTTATTAGAGAATTTTGAACCAGCCGTTAAAAATTTAAAAAAAATGCTTCCTCTTTTCAAAAAGTTACAAAATAGGTATTTAAATAGTTGTTGGTTATTTCTCTATCTAATCACTATTTCAACAAAGCATCACATGCACAATATTTTATTCAAAATGTTTAAAACCGATGAGTGTTTAGAGAGCGCCCTCTTACGTTTTAACGGCTCTTTTTGAATGATAACATGATCTTTACTATACTACGTCATTTGTAATGTTGTGTTCCTTTCTAGTTATAACTATTAGTTTGTAATGTAATGATGCAGGTTTTGGGTACTAAAATTCAGTTTCACTAAAACTGTACTCTCCTTACCAGAACTCAACTATCCCTTTAACAACATACTATACAATCGGCTTAGTATATATATACCTATACATACCATGTACATTTGTTAGTGGTTAGTAATTGTCAAGAGTAGATTGAGAGTATATTCTAAAATAATTAGCCTTTGAATCATATTCATAACACTATATTCAGGTGTCATTTGTAGTTTTATAAATTATATAGAAAAACAAGGACATGATAACACTGTTTTCAATACAAATAATAGCAAAAATAGCAATTTTTCTGTTCACTATATGATCGTTTATAATCGATCATGAACCCCGATAATAATTCTGGGTTGGGCCAACGTCGGCCCAACGTCGGCCCAACTTACGACGCATTGGGATCGATTGCGAAACCAACCTTTACCGATCATAAATCACTAATTAATAGATGTATCAAAGTGAATAAAGAGGGGACTGTGCAAAGGGGCTTTGCACCCCTAATATTTTGTTAATAACATTTTATTTAATTGTATTAATTTACCAATTCAACAAAATCATATAATGTACAATTTATTTCACAATTTCCCGTCATTTATTAAAAATGACAGACATTGCATAGTATGTTAGTCAAAACTAGCCCTTGAACAACTATAAACAATACAAGTATATAATGTACATTATATTATCGATAATATTACAACAATCCAAAATGTTCCAAAAAGGTTTTCATACGTTGTTGGTAGAACATAATTAAAATATATTTTAATCATTGTACAATTTACGAAATCCATATCGTGACATCGTACATTTTAAGTCACATGGAGGTTCATCTAAAATTACTGCCCCAATGTATGAAATGGACTGTTTCCCTATATCTGTCTTGATTTAGCTATATTGCATTTTGTTAATCAATTTTCCCCGTGAAATGTATAGCAGTGGTTAATCTTTTGTTCGTAATATTCGTATCAATATTACTACAAATGAAGTACAATCCACTTCATCAATGATGTTTTCATTAATAGTCGTGTAGATTTTTCTAGGACCTGGACACGTTTGTTATTCCAACGTTTTTTTTATTGATTCATATTCTAGAAGGGTTAAGAAGAAATTTCAGCTTTGTTGCCACCTTGGCAACATTGGGCAACTTTTTTTTATAAGCATTATAAAGTTAATTAGCTAATTTTCATATTTGTGAAATAAGGTCAGGGGTCATTTTCTATCCAGGAATAGTATAATATTGATAAAAACAAGTATTCTAGGGTATTTTGGGGCAAGGATTCCATTTCCGGTGCTCGTTTGTAAGTGGCATATGGGCAACACCCTGAAATCCAAGATGGCTGCCCCTAATTTGCATATTTATGAATATTATTAATTTTCAGTGGCTACAGCCTCTATTAAGCCATAATTACTTATTATTTTCCTCAATCATGTTCTAAATGTGTGATAAAGATAATTTAGCTTGGTTGCCACCTCGGCAACATCTAGAAATGCATACAATTAGCATAATTAGGTATTTTGCCTGATTTGCATATTCCCCCAAATCGAGTAAATTGGGAACCCGAAAAGTTAAAATGACAAGTAATACCACTTTTCCAAGGTTTTAGGGGGCAACAAAACCATTCATGATACTTAATTTGACGTATCACCTTGGCAACCCACATAAATCCAAGATGGCCGCCTTTGTCATTTTAAAGTAAATAATGCTATTTGCCACTTTAATGGCATTTATTTTATACAATTATGATTTTGTTACTGTAAGCAAACAACTACATTGTGATTCAAGTATTCTAGTTGCTCATTCCAATAATTAAATCTCCAAACATTATAATATCAATCTTATATAACCATAATAATATAGTCGTGTATCATAACATGTGTAATTTGGGGAGCAGCCATCTTGGATTTGAGATAGTTGACATGGTGATACAGGTATATAAGTATAAAAAATGGATCTGTTGCCCCCCAAAACCTTGGAAAAGTGGTATTACTTGTCATTTTTAGTTTCCGGGTTCCCAATATACTCGATTTGGAAGAATGTGCAAATATAGGTAAATACCTAATTATGCAAATAATATGCATTGCTAGAGGTTGCCATGATGGCAACTAATCTTTGATATCTTAAATACATGTACTTAGAACATAACTGACAAATAATAATCTGTAATTATTGCTTATTAGGGGCTGTAACCACTGAAAATCAATAATATTCATAAATATGCAAATTAGGGGACGCCATCTTGGATTTCAGGGTGTTTCCCATACGGCACTTACAAACGAGCACCGGAAATGGAATCCTTGCCCCAAAATACCCTGGAATTCTTGTTTTTATCAATATTATACTATTCCTAGATATAAAATCACCCCTGACCTTATTTCACAAATATGCAAATTAGCTAATTAACTTTATAATGCTTATAAAAAAAGTTGCCCAATGTTGCCAAGGTGGCAACAAAGCTGAAATTTCTTCTTAACCCTTCTAAAATATGAATCAATTAAAAAACGTTGGACTAAAGAACGTTTCCAGGTCTAATACACAAAGTATAGGACCGTCTACACGACTATAAAAGGATAGTTGAGTTTTGGTAAAGAGAGTTCAGCTTTGGTTAACCTGAGTTTTATTAGCTAAAACCTGCATCATTACATTACAAACTGACAGTTATAACTTACTCCACCATGCTCGAAAGGAATAACACAACACATTACAAACGACTAAGTAAAAAGCATGTTCCCATTAAAAAAGAGACGTTAAAACTCAAAAGGACGCTCTTTAAAAACCTATTGGTTTTAAAAGGTCTTTACAAATAAAATGTTGTGCATGTCATGATTTGTTGAAATAGTGATTAGATAGAGAGATAATCAACAATTATTTAAAAACATCTTTAATAGTACCTTTTTAAAAAGGAAAAGCAATTTTTTAATTTTTTAGCGGCCGGTTCAAAGTTATATTTTGTGTTCCCGAACATTTTTAAAATGTTATGTTAATGGATATCTCAGGCATTTCTGAACCAATTTTGATCAAATTAAGTTAATATTCTGTCATTACAATTGTATGCTCTTTCAAATTTGACACTCCGTTTTTTTATTATTTCACACAAATATTGTGTGTAGCGCCCTCTATACCAAAACTCAACTCAACTAACCTTTAATACGAATCCTTGATACCAAAAAAACATTTTGTCGGTAACGATTTCTATATAAAAAGCATGAATTTGGTCTAATATATTTTCTTTACACCTATATGAAATGCGTCAATATTTGACCTCATTACATTTAAATCTATGTGTAAATCCTCTCTAAAAAGTGCGAAACCGGCTAGAATCATCTGCAAACAATCCCAAAATGGAAATAATAAAGTAGGTTTGGAAATCGTTTGTATATGAGGAAAAACGCTGGTTCCACTACAGATCATTTTGAAACTACACATGTAATCGGTAATCGAGAAGAAAAAACATCATAAGTTATAGTGATATCGGTTAAATACCCCTTGACCACGGGCACCGAGTGGGATGTGTGCAAAGTCTATGCGAATTTCATGAACTTGTAGGGAAAAGTGTTGTTAGTCCTTTGCGAAATCTAAAAAGATTCTGTTTGTAACACTTCCAGCACTTTTGTCACTGATACGTACACAGTTGATGAATTAAATTGATCAATGCTATAAACTTCGCAGTGGTGTTCATAAAATGATAACATAACTTGAACCGTACAACAAATTGTAGAGTTGGTGTGGTAAAATGTTCGCGTTCTCGTTTGTCCTTAATTAAGCAAGACAATTAATCCAATATTGCTGCGCTCTACCAATTTACCCTGTAAGAGTAGAACGTGTATGTAATTGTACTTAATTGTATATCGTGTGGATTGATTGTGAGTGTGTCCGATGACCCCCGATGACCAGGGTAATAATATCATTAAATTAGGCGCTATATAAATCGAAACATTATTATTATCTTATTTTTATTGTCATTATATAATTTCATCAAACAGGCGCGCCGGAAGCAGTTTTGGATTGGGGGGGCAAAACCCTAAGGGGGCTCACGATTTATGTGTTTAGGGGCTCATGCCCAACCGCACTCACAGGGGTACCAACTTTGAGCCAGAGAGTGAGACATTGCGAGGATAAAGCGACCAAGCCCGAGGGAGAGAAGTGACTGATCGATGTGTCCTTCCCCCCCCCCCCTCCCACGGTAGGGAGCTTTTGCATTTTTTGACATTAAATTGTGCAATCTGGTGCATACAAATATGATCCAACAACATAGCGTACAGCCAAAGATGAATCCCGAGGGAGCGAAGCGACCGAGGGCTGGGGCAGAGCCAGAGGGGGAGGGTTTGGGAGGGGGTATCCCCCTCCCACGGGGGAAGATTTTGCATTTATATACTTGAAATGGTGCAATCTGGTGCATACAAACATAAACCATATGCCACATTTGTATGATCCAACATCATAGCTTACAGCCAAAAATAAGTCACGAGGGAGCGAAGCGACAGAGGGCTGGAGCGGGGGAGGGTTTGGGAGGGGGCATCCCCCTCCCACGGGGAAGATTTTGCATTTATATACTTGAAATGGTGCAATCTGGTGCATAAAAACATAAACCATATGCCACATTTGTATGATCCAACATCATAGCTTACAGCCAAAAATAAGTCGCGAGGGAGCGAAGCGACAGAGGGCTGGAGCGGGGGAGGGTTTGGGAGGGGGCATCTCCCTCCCACGGGGAAGATTTTGCATTTATATACTTGAAATAGTGCAATCTGGTGCATAAAAACATAAACCATATGCCACATTTGTATGATCCAACATCATAGCTTACAGCCAAAAATGAGTCACGAGGGAGCAAAGCGACCGAGGGCTGGAGCAGAGCCAGAGGGGGAGGCTTTGGGAGGGGGCATCCCCCTCCCACGGGGAAGATTTTGCATTTCTATACTTGAAATGGTGCAATCTGGTGCATAAAAACATGAACCATATGCCAGATTTGTATGATCTAACATCATAGCTTACAGCCAAAAATGAGTCCCGAGAGAGCGAAGCGACCGAGGGCTGGAGCAGAGCCAGAGGGGGAGGGTTTGGGAGGGGGCATCCCCATCCCACGGGGAAGATTTTGCATTTATATACTTGAAATGGTGCAATCTGGTGCATAAAAACATAAACCATATGCCACATTTGTATGATCCAACATCATAGCTTACAGCCAAAAATAAGTCACGAGGGAGCGAAGCGACCGAGGGCTGGAGCGGGGGAGGGTTTGGGAGGGGGCATCCCCCTCCCACGGGGAAGATTTTGCATTTCTATACTTGAAATGGTGCAATCTGGTGCATAAAAACATGAACCATATGCCAGATTTGTATGATCTAACATCATAGCTTACAGCCAAAAATGAGTCCCGAGGGAGCGAAGCGACCGAGGGCTGGGGCAGAGCCAGAGGGGGATGGTTTGGGAGGGGGTATCCACCTCCCACGGGGAAGATTTTGCATTTATATACTTGAAATGGTGCAATCTGATGCATACAAAACCTAAACCATAATTGCCAGATTTGTATGATCTAACATCATAGCTTACAGCCAAAAATGAGTCCCGAGAGAGCGAAGCGACCGAGGGCTGGAGCAGAGCCAGAGGGGGAGGGTTTGGGAGGGGGTATTCCCCTCCCATGGGGAAGATTTTGCATTTATATACTTGAAATAGTGCAATTTGGTGCACGTCACACAAACAGCCAGAGCAATAACAGCTTTCGGGCATGGTGGAATAATAACTAATTGTTTGTAATGTTGTGGTACAAGTTTGGTTACCTACATTCAGTTTGACCGAAACTATACTATCCCTTTAAAATAATTAAAGGGATAGTAAAGTTTTAGTTTCAAGGGTACTTCGAGAAATAATTTGTTATGAGGTAATGAAAAATGTAAAATGTGAAAGAGCACACAATTATTAAGGACGGAATCAACTTTCTTTGATAAAAATCGCCTTAGAAACTGCTAAAGTATCCTTAAATATACTCCGATTAGAATATTATTGGGGACCAACTTTTATTCAATAAATTCAGAAAATATATACAAATCCTTTACATTTTTTTCAACATATACCAACATGATTCTAACATTGTATTTGATGATCTCTCTATTTTTTTTTTTTTTTTTTAAACTAAACATCGCATTCATAAATTTTAATTTTAAAAGGGTTGAGATTTGGTTTGTCTGGAGGGCGCCTTCTTGTGTTAATGATTGTTTTGGGATGAAAACAGCCTTGTAACTTGACTGTTTATCTTTTACTATACAAGTCAAGCATCAGTGATTTATAACTGTAAGTTTTAATATAGGATTTCTCGGTCAATTTCGTAAGTTGGCCACACGAATTCATTTTGTGTGCATTCAATTTCACCGATTTTGTCTCCGCAGCTGTATTTTGCAGTTCAAATTTGTTTGTTAGCATTCGAATTCAATAACGATCATTCCGAAAACGTTTTGTTTGCTTTCGATTCAAAACGTGTTTCTATTTTGTAAAATTGTCATTCAATTTAAAGCGAGAATATTCGTGATTACGTAACACCGCCTTCCGTGAAATCCGTTGGGCGAAATTGAATAAAAATAGCGTGTTTTTTAAATTGAATGCTAAGAGTGGTAAATCACTTTACCGAAGAGCTAAATCGTATGAACAAAATGCAATTTTGAACCACAATTGCCAGCCTTCAGCTCAATTTTGCGAAATTGAATGACACGCTTATCAAAACGAATGAGAAGCTCAAGAAATTGACCGGGAAAACCTATAGTAAATTGTAAGTTTTAGGTTACTAAAATGTTTGACCAAAACTGTACTATCCTTTAATGTACCTCACTTGCATTGCTACTCTAATGATAATTTAAGTCATTTAATACCGTCTTTTTTCAATTTAAATCAAGTTGTTCATGGATATAAAACAAAGCCATCAACAAATCAATATATTCCTTTGGTGAAAACGAATGACTGTTTTAAAAGATTCTCTTTTGTTAATCAGGACCCAAATATTTTAATTTATGTTGGAAAAGAAATAAGAAATAGCCCGTCTTTAAATCATTTTAACTTAAATTCAATTCAATTCAATTCAGTTTATTTTCTCAGTATAAACACAATATAAAATACAAACAAAATTATCACAATATAAACGTGCATTTTGTTTACAAAGTTAACAAGGCAAATTACACAGGTAAATTGTACCAGGGGTAGCAACCAAACAGGAATCAAGTCCTTATCATGTGGTCGATCCATAGACTACAGTAAATGCATATTTAGGGTGTGTGGTAGTGTGTGTGTGTGTGTGTGTGTGTGTGTGTGTGTGTATGTGTTTGTGCGTGTGAACGATTTTGAGAGTGCGTGTGCTTGTATGTGTTTGTGTTTTTAGATAAGATGATGAATGACCAAACAATATTAACCCTGTGATTGGCATGGTCTAATCTAGTCACATTACCCACAAAAGATATATTGAGAGTGATTGATCAGCTCCAATATGCACACAATACTGAGATAAGTTTGAGAGTATCACTTTACATTCATTGTAGATAAATGGTGCAATTTTGATCTGGGTCATGGGATTCAAAATAATACAAATTCCAGGGCCCTTAATGCCGTTTTTGCTATCGAGTGCATCGATTTATATGCCCAATAGCATTGCAAGTAAATATATATAATATGAACGGAAAGAACTGAAAAGTAATTTCCGCATCAATTGAAATTATACTTTTCCAAGCTTGAATAATATGCTCCTTTGTATAAAACTAATTCAGCAAGTATGATACCATTTTTTATAAAGATCAATATAAACTCTCAGGAAATTGATTTTACTTCATGATTCAATTAATAATATTTTATAAGGAAAATCTAAATTAAAGCAATTATAAACCAGCACGAGGATTATTGCGTGCGATTTATGATTGATGATGGATATTTAATTGGATGGATGAAATGTAATGCAACATTGAATTGGGAACATTAATTCGTAAGGTCTTTCTTCAATGCAATAAAAAGACAATGAAGAAACGATTGCGCAAATCTCGGCTTATAAGTATACGAATCCCGGGCAAAATTGCGTACTGTAACCATGGTGACAGGAGCAATAGCTATATAATCGAGGGTGAAGTTGGCAGCTTAGTTTAGGTCTAAAATTAAATAAGCTCTTATATAATATCCTGTGTTTATTGATCTAGTTGTGCAAGGACATACTTTCATGCCGATGGGGGGGGGGGGGGGGGGATGGGGGGGGTCCTCTCTTACAATTACATCCTCACCCAACAACCCCCACGTTTACTTCTATCTATCCATCTCGGGCCGACGTACCATAAAGGTGTTGCCACTCGCTCACTTCTTTGATTGAATGACAACACAGCTAAAAGTTGACATTTTCATGGACTGATTTATGCAATAATCGAACGCCCCAATACTTGTTTACATAATATTTTGAAGACACTGGTCATTGGGATGAAATTATACGATTTTAAGCGCCACGAAAATTGGCCTTTTCTATGCCTGTGTCCGCTCAGTTAGGCTCGCCATTGACTTTGTACATGTGTGACCTCTCTCGCGTTTTCTGTCGATTACGTGCAAAGTCAATTACTGAGCGGTATCCGGGATACATAGCAACTACGCAAGCCTCCCTTAAGTTCATTCGTTATCCCGTTTCCGGGATTATTTGTTATAAACGATACTTACTATTGTCGTGCTAAGATCCTGAGCTACCACGCCGTGATTCTATTCCGCCTCTAAAATCAATAGGTGATATTTCCGACACAAATCAGTAGATGGTCTAAAAAAGTGACGCAAATTTCTAAAATTCAAGATATCCGCGAGCTACATTCATCTTGGTGCAAAGAACTGTCTTTTTTCCCCTTTAAATTTAACGTAATGACTTGAACTTTTGAGGTTGCATTCCGAAAATAGAAAACATCGCGCATATGCTTGCACCGCGCGCGTACTGCGCGCAGTAAGGAAGTAGGTCACTTTTCAGGGGTGAATGTTGTGCATAATCTGCCTCGGGATGGGAGAAAAGGGCGCGCGGATGCCCAAACTTTGGTACCATACACAAGTTACACAACAAACTGAGATTATTTGTTTGCGAAAATGGATGTATAACTTAGTTTTTAAACGTTAGAATTAACAAGTATTGGCTGATACATGTAATTGTTTCTTTTCCTTTTTCTTTCTTTCTTTCTTTCTTTTTTTTTTTTGAGGGGGGGGGGGGCTTTTTTTTTTTTTGGGGGGGGGGGGGGGGAAACACGCGTTTTGCCCCCCCCCCCACTTTTTTGATTGGGGGGGGGGGGGGGCGGCCGCCCCCCCCTGCCCCCCCCCACTTCCGGCGCCTATGTCATCAAACGATTATTTGGCTGCACATTCGTGAATGCTACCCAACTAACAATATTGAACGTTTTCTGAACGTTCTAAACAGGTTCAAAGTTGGTTATTTGGACGTTATGTGAAAACGTTTTTAAAACGTGTATTTGTGGAAGGTTGAAAACGTTTTTAGAACGTTCCAAATGGACGTTTTTAAATCGTTGTTTAAACGTTAGAAAAAACAACAAAAAACCTTTCAATGTATTTGATTTGAAGTGCAAGTACCAGCAGAAAACCTGTCGGACGCTGGAGACGTTTTAAGAAGGTTTTTTAAACGTTGATTAAAGACGAAGATCTACTTGACCTAATAAAAAAGTTTTGTAAACGTTTTGTAAACGTTGATTAAAGACGAAGACCTATGTGACCTAATACAAACGTTTTGTAAACGTTTTGTGTTTGCTGA
>JBAMJV010008349.1:27500-85000 GCA_037951105.1 Echinarachnius parma
CAGAATGAAGATTAGACAAAATGATTCAATCCATATGAATCATGCTGTCAAACAGGTACAGTTCAAACCCACACAATTATATTGTGCGCCGTCTCAACTTCCAGGGGAGCATACAAGCTCAAACTGCCCAACGGGTTCTGGAGGCTAATAAACACCCGACCAAACCATGAATGATGTTGGTACTTAGACCAAATATTATTAAACAAAAGACAAAAAAACAGCTGCTACAATAATGAACATTAAATCTATGTGCCAATTTGTCATATTTGTAGGTCATTGTATGTCCAATTAGTCTTGTGCTCTTATTGAACCCGCTAAAAAAAGCGGGAATTACCGGTATTCCCCTGTATTTCCCGCCCTCTGGGAAATAAGCAATTGACCGGGCCCCAAATATGCCAGCCCTGTGATACTGACTATTATCATAATCATTATTATCAATCATATAGTTATTATCATAGCAAACTTCCCAGATTATATGGGTATAAAGAACCTTTTCAATGAATACGTTTCTTCATTTCACATTACAAGTCTATCTTGGCTTGCGGTATCGTATTTCATAAAATATGGATAACATTAAAGACCGATGGTGATAATGATGATGATGATGATGATGACGATGATGATGACGATGATGATGACGATGATGATGATGATGATGATGATAATGATTATGATGAAGATGATAATGACAGGCCCGTAGCAAGAGATGGTTCATTGGGTGCATAGTCATGCAGAGTTACATATAATTATTCTTTACACATCTTTTTACTAGTTATTTTATTGTTTTTACTTCAGAACTTGATACGAAATGAATAATTTCAAATGACAATACAGTAAACCGTATTATATTTGTATTTACCGAATATTTATCATTATGCTATTGCAATAACACCAGCATAAACAGACGGAACTTGGGCTTTACATGGTATTTTCATGATGAAGTGTGACGACGATGATGATGATAATGATTAAAGCAAGCATTACAAATTGTAACTTGGAACTCGGGCTTTGAATAATCAAACTTATACTTCAATGCATATGCCGTATTTACTAAATTTTCTAAGGAAACTACATGGTCAATCTTTTGGGGATATTATTGATTTTTTAGTCAAAGGTTTACACGAACAATATAAAGCTGCGGCTTCCTGTTCTTTCATTGAGTATGGAAGGGGGCGCCTCCTTTCAATACATGTGCATTGAAGGATGAAAGGGGGGAGTGTGCTATTCAACTTCAAGTAGTATCGCTCTTACATAATCCAAAACAGCTGGGATCATATAATGTTGAAATGAAAAAGTATACATATTCATTATGATATCACATATCCCACATTACAGCAAAACATATGAACGACACTTTTCAACATTGGAAAATCAACAATTTGAAATGAAGTATTTTGATTACATAACAAATGTAACATAGCATATATATACCGATGATGATGATGATGATGATGATGACGATCATCATCATCATCATTATGATCATGATGGTGATGATAATGATGATGATGGCGATGATGATGATGATGATTATGATTGTTATTATTATTATTAATTTTTCTCATCATTATTATCATTAGTATTATTATTAATTTATGTTTTAATACTACTAACACAACCATAATAAGTCTTACAATTATTAATAATATGATGATGATGATGTTTATGCAGGGTTGGTCGGGAAATACCGGTGGCGGGAATTACCGCTGTTGAATACTGTGAATTATCACTGACCTCTACATTGCACATTATACGGTGTATGTGTATAAACGTGTTTATTATTTACGTTAATTCAAATTCAAATTACTCTTACTATATATTATAACAATAAGTATCATTACAGGGGTAATTATATAATTGCATTAAAGCGCTTATAGATGATTAACAATCAATAATATTAGGCGCTATCATATTTGTGATATGCGCTATATAAAAAACTGTAGAACTACCGCTTAAATATAAATACATAAATTAACATAGTCGATATCTGATTCAAGAGTCAATATCCTTTAAATTGACCAAGATGACGCGGAAATTATCATTATATACGGAGAAAATATATGATTAATTATCATATGGACGCACAAACATCTTCGCGAGCAGCGAAAAAATAACATTGATACTCTTCCGACGATATAACAACGATTTCAGTATTACTACACAATTAACTAGCTATATTTCAGTCGTGATCGTTAGTTTACTGACTTCATTATGAGTATTACACGTAATCAGAAAGGATGTACGGGAGGGTGTTTCACAAAGCACTTGTCGTCACGACAAATGCCATTTCTATGACAAATTTCCATTTCTATGACAAATTTGTCATCGATGACAAATATCCATTTCAGAAAGCTTTTAAAGGACTTGTCGTCACGACAAATTTGTCATAGTTATCTATCATAGCCCTATACCCTACGACAAATCCAAACTAGATGGATCTTCGACTGCGCGCAGTCGAAAATGATGCCTCCGCCATTACGCAATTTATTTATATCAAGCCCAAATCAACATATACACTGAATTAATTCTGTACACTGAATTAATTATGTTAACTCAATTTTGATGGTACTCTGTCTTTTAGATCTTGACGTATCACAATTATGAGCTATCAGTGACCTTGACCTTTGCCCTCATGACCCCAAAATCTAATGACTACAATTGTTCCCTAAGATACATTCAGGTATCAATTTGGATTGAAATCTGATATTCAGTTCTTGAGATTTCCAATCTCAAGCTACTTTTACATATAATGAGCCCTGTGACCTTTGACCTCATGACCCCCAAAATCTAATCAGTTCATTGGCTCTCCAAGGAACATACATGTACCAAGTTTGGTCAGAATCTGTCAATCCCTTCTTGAGATAACGCGATCACGAGCTATTTTTGCATATATAATGAGCTCTGTGACCTTTGACCTCATGACCCCAAAATCTAATCAGATCATCGGCTCCCCAAGATAAATACATGTACCAAGTTTGGTCAGAAT
Organism: Echinarachnius parma; assembly: GCA_037951105.1. Lineage (NCBI taxonomy): Eukaryota > Metazoa > Echinodermata > Echinoidea > Clypeasteroida > Echinarachniidae > Echinarachnius > Echinarachnius parma. Next base: position 30,487 of record JBAMJV010008349.1, read on the forward strand.
CTGTCAATCCCTTCTTGAGATAACGCGATCACGAGCTATATTTGCATATATAATGAGCTCTGTGACCTTTGACCTCATGCCCCCAAAATCTAATCGGATCATCGGCCCCCCAAGATACATACATGTACCAAGTTTGGTCAGAATCTGTCAATCCCTTCTTGAGATAACGCGATCACGAGCTATTTTTGCATATATAATGAGCTGTGACCTTTGACCTTTGACCTCATGACCCCAAAATCTAATCAGATCATCGGCCCCCCAAGATACATACATGACCCAAGTTTGGTGAAAATCCGTCAATCGGTTCTTGAGATAACGCGATCACGAGAACGGGACGTACGTACGTACGTACGTACGGACGTACGGACGGAGGGACGGACAACCCGAAAACATAATGCCTCCGGCTACTTCGTTGCGGAGGCATAAAAAGCTATGACATCTCAAAATGGCTGCCCACATGATGTTGTTAGTGAGCAGGATCGGTCAAGAAATACAAAAAAAAAACTATGGCTCTTTGGAAATAGGCATCTAATTTTCTCTAAATATAGGTTGATCTCAAACCTATGTTATGTAGAATACATTGATACACAACATATCATAATTTTGGGAATGGAAAAGTGTGCATATGAAGAAAATATTTTATCAGAGTTCGTTGCAAATTTGAGTTCACCATATATATATATATACCTTCCAAGAGCCAGTTTCATTGTATCTTGCCAGATAATGCTCTAATTTTTAGAGATTTTTCCTCCTAATCTCTTAGAGCTTATGAAAGCAATGTTTTGCTTGGGTTTCATTGTCCTATAACTATTCATTTGAGGTAGGCTGACAATTATAGTATACAAGACGATTCTTTATCCTCTTTGATGTGGTCAGCTTTTAGTGAGGCCAAATATCGGGGAAATGTGGTGTGTGATAGGTTGTATGTGTTGTTGATGCAAACACATACGGCGGTCACCAGCACCCAATACAAGGTTCACTAATAGAAATAATACAGTACAACGATTGAATAAAAGGAATGTCCGCACAAGTGATATAAATTTGGTTGACGTCATTATTAAAGTGTATAAAACAAATGTCCAAAAGATGTATTGCACGTGAATAATTAAAGTCCATGGTAATTAATTTGAGCATTCAGTTGGCCTGAATGAAATGCGTGTCCGCGGAAGAGATGAGAACGAGAGTTCGATGATGATGAAGGTGATGAACGCGAAGACGCGTGAAGAGAAGGCCGATATATCATTTCAGTCCCATGGATGAACCAGCACACACGATGTGGAGCGAAGGCGTGGCGATGACTCCGACGTGTGCCGTGGAGAGATGAGCGAGGCCTGGAAGCCTGAATGTGTGGTGCTTACACGTGTCCATGTAGACAAAAACGAAAATGGCGATCAAAGAATTGTAGGAAGTTTTGCATGCAGAAAAGTGTCATCTCTGCGAGAGGAGAAAGATTTATAAAAGGTCCGAATAGCTCGGTGGATGAAGAGGTTGATGAAAAGGTGATGGCTTAACGCCCCATGTTGGTCGGCGGACTCTCCCCTATTATAGGTGTGTGAGTGAGGCATGGATTGTAGCCCCGTTTACAATCCATGGTTGTCGTGCCCATGTGAGTCAGATGGTAACTGCACATGGTGATGTCAAAGAGGAGGTAGAAGGCAAAGGTGTTCTTTGGATGAGCGGTAGAAAGAGAGTAGTGATGTTTTGCCAAAAGTCAATGTTCCTGACATGAAGAGAGCTTGGAACAAAGAGACAGTTATCTGGGCGAAAGTAAACGCTAGGCCAGAGTAAGGTAGTGGTTCCAAGTTGTTTTGTTAACATTGGTCTACCTTTTACCAAGCTGGTATCGATGGTTTGTTGTACATGTATGGCTAGTCTGATGTTCAGACTGTGAAGCGAGTCCCTATAAGCTCATCCCATCCAGTTATGTCCTGAGGTTGCACAGCAGTGGCCAGTATCTGCAGATGAAGAAAAAATAAACAAAATAGTGCCCATTAAATGCAATCAGCAGACAAAGGAAAGAGCGAGCTCAACATTTTGCATGTTAACTATGCAATTCATAAAGATATCACCCTGCCGCTTTATTAATTTTAGTCTAGCATATCTTGGAAGACTGTATGGAATGATCAAGTAAACTGCTAATGACCTTGGATATTATCCAAGAAATTGCTCATTATCATAATCTCCTACAGTTCACAATATTTTTTTCATAGAATAAATTATGAAAAATTACTTTAAACACTGTAATTAAATATAGGCAAATAATTTGTGGACACTTGTCAATGATTGGTTTAACTAAAAATAATTATTATTAAACAAAATAACAAACAAGCTACAAAATAAAAAATTTAACAACAGAAAAAGCAAATAAGGAACAGGGTTGTATAAAGTGAATGATAATCTTTGTTAAATTCAACTATGATTTAACCAGGGGCGTCGATCCGTTTTTGATATTGGGGGGGCGAAATTTGAAGAAGAAAAATCCAGAGTGACCACTGAGACCGAGCGGGGGAGGGTGTGGGAGGGGGAGACCCCCTCCCACAGTAGGGAGCTTTTGTATTTTGGGGCGTGAAATTGTGCAATTTGGTGCACACCTGAGACAGAAATTTTACGTAATATAAGTATATAAGTATGGAACCAAACATACATTATGACAAAGGGAGGTGGACAATCTTCACCACTTTCAAATGTTGGGGGACATGATAATTATTCCAATATGATTTACGTTCAGCGCGTATGGACCGAATTGACTGAAAGTTATATTTCAGATTATTTTATCTTCTGTGACGGTGGGCTAAGTTTCCGTAACCGAATACGTGTATAGATGAGGGTTTAATTAACTTCGTTTGAGGTGTGCGTTTGAGAAAAAATTACACTGCCCAACACATTTCGAAATACGAGTTCCTGCAACCCAAATGAAACTGTATGCGCGCGAAGCGCGCCGCAAAAACGAGATTTACAGTCCTTTTCAAACTAGAAAACGGCTATTTTTAAGATTAATTATTGATAAATGTGTCTTACCCCTCTTTGGCATTATAGCACTTGATTTTTTTCTTCCTCATTTTCGGAATTATTGGGGGGGCAAAATGATATGTTCGCCCCCCCCAATATTTTCATTGGGGGGGGGGGCGACTGCCCCCCCTGCCCCCCCAGGATCGACGCCCCTGGATTTAACCAACATTACTTGGGGGCTGACGCATTCACATTTCTCTGTACAGGGAAACCCTGTTATAACGTGGTAGTCGGGACTTTCAAATTTACCTGGTTATAAACGGCCAAATTAATAACAAACATTTAAACCGAACCCTCGTTGACTTTCAAATTGGCAACATTTGGTATGTTTGTGAAGGAAATTTTATTTTTTCTAAGGATATTAACTTAATCCGCGATAAAAATGTTGAAATTTGACTAAAAAAGTCTTCGAAAATGGGGCAAAAGTGAGCAGTCTCCGAGACTGAAATTCGCTCAACGATCGGCCTGAAAATCGTGACGTCATCGGTAGAACGGGCCCGGCCGATCAGCTGATCAAGCAAAGCAACGCGCGTGCATTATACGGCGTTGTGTATTGCTTTTTGATAATGTATGATCGAGCTGGACAGTTTTATTTCGAGGAAAATGGAGGAAAATACTCTCGAACTGAGTTTCGCAATGGATTTTCCGAAGAAGATGAAGAAGAGGACAGGAATGATTAATCAGACAGCGACAATGATGACGGGATTTGGGAGATTTTTGGCGCTAGCTCACTATTGTACCCGCACGGTGTCGGCACGCTACGCCGCTAGCTGCCCGGGACGCGCTCGTGAAGAGTACCATACAAAACACAAATGTAACGTACCCAAAATCAACTAAATCTTCGACCATTGCTCAAATTATGGTCATGATTTCAAAGAAGTTACACAGATCAGGTAAAAAAAGATAACTACTTTGAAATCATGACCATTATTTGAGCAATTTTCGAAGATTTAGTTGATTTTGGGTACGTTACATATGTGTTTCGTAGGATACTCTTCACGAGCACGGCACGGCCAGCTAGCGGGCCAGCGTGCCGACAACGGAGTGCGGGTTTCAATGCGCCCTTTCCCCCAGCATCTTCCCCGACAAACTGTGCATGGACATGGTGCAATTCGCTATACAATTGCCGCAGTCATACGCCAGATCGACAAATCTATCACTTTCATGGCCTCTTTGACATTATTATAGTTATATTTCACTGTCGGCTTAGAATGCCGACAGAGAAAAATACAATATAATGTCAAAGTCAAAGAGGGCATGAAAGTGATAGATTTGTCGATCTACCATACGCCATGTACCTTTTCCCGACTTTGCGACTCGAATTCAACTTTGTCGATACTGGCGAACTCGCGATTTCCACCTCAAAACCATGCCTGAAATCTTCACTTCCTTCAGACATTTCCACCATTCTCCGATTTTGCAGATTTCAGGTCGAATCTAACAAGAAAAATGATATTGACAAGGTCGGCGTTCTATTGATTGAGCAGGGCAGCATAACTCGCGCTCGCTGGACTGGGGGATCGTTGGGGGAGGCAACGGGTACCGCTCTACCGTCGGCGGCCGTGGTTTGGGCCTATTCTACCTGTGACGTCATCAAATTTCTCTGCACCAAATCGCCGTCAAACGGCGAAAATCGGGGTTTAGAATAAGAGTTTACATTTGCTTTTAATTGTTTTCTGGGCGGTGTTAGGGCTTCAAAATTAACTTTTTCATGCTCAGTATGTTCTCAGCTTTCAGAAGAGGTACAATATGCATATTATAGGATCTTCATTGAGTTTTCGGTTTAAATGAACGTCTGGGACTAGGCAATAGAGAACATGTATTTGTACATGTTCAGCATAGCATTTTAATCCTGTTATCTGACACAAATTGTGAGCTTATAGAATAAAATCGTGTATTGTATTAACTAAAATACAAAAGTTTAGAATAACAAAAGTGTCAAATGTCTCTCTAATAATGTACCTCTACACCTTTTTGAAGACTGTCCTTCTGAAGTTCAACATACATGCGTGCCTGGATGGACCTGCAAGTTGCGATGACTGGTCTTTATGACAGATCAACGTGATGTGCCCAGAATCTCAGCATTTCTAATTTTAAAAAGAAATTAAAAAAGGAGATATTATATTTAAATCAAAAGCCAATGCGGTATCATAATTATATTCAATATGCATAATGCAGGAAGAAATATGGGAGAGGAGAGGGGAACAAAGGGCTCTTTAGCTCCCCCAAATACCAAAAAGAGCCCTTATAAATTTACATAATTTTGCAAAACAATTCTAGCATGCTCTCTTCATGAAGGCTTGCTTGAAAAGTAACCCTTGGCAAATAAATGTAAATGGTCTGACTTAAGATACATAACACAAAAAATGAATTATGAAATATCCAACAATGACTGTTCAAAGGTAATCTCTGCTGTTTGTACCATCATCTAATATATGGAAATATCCATGTATGTTATCATTTAAATGTATGACTGTGATGTAAATGTAAAACATTTAATTTTTAATTCTTACCAAAGATTGGGGCCAAGAAAGTGGGCTGGGAAGTTGGGCCTGATGAACAGAGAGAGGTACATGATGTATGATCTTGGATCAGAACTTCCAATAGGCCAGCAATTCAGCCAATATCAAGCTTGTATTTCTGTCAAGAAAAAAATACAAATGTTACACTTACAATGTTAACATTAATAACCAGAACGTCAATGACGTAGCGCTCATCCGGCATCTCGCAACATCAAATATCGCAAATTTCATGTGGTACACTTTTCAAAAAAATAAATAAAAAAAATTAAAAAAAATAAATAAAAAAAAATAAATAAAAAAAATAAAAATAAAAATAAATAAATAAATAAATAAATAAATAAATAAATAAATAAATAAATAAATAAATAAATAAATAAATAAATAAATAAATAAATAAATAAATAAATAAATAAATAAATAAATAAATAAATAAATAAATAAATAATTACCATAATTAATTAATGGAGACAAATTTCAAAATTCTGTGTAGAAGTTTAGTGTACCAAAGTTAGCTCTACCAGATAAAGCAAACCAAATCAAAATCGGTCGAGAAATGAAGGAGAAGAAGCATTTTTTGTGATTTTTGGAATAAATTTGCATAAATTACCATAATTAATTAATGGAGAAAAATTTCAAAATTCTGTGTAGAAGTTTAGTGTACCAAAGTTAGCTCTACCAGATAAAGCAAACCAAATCAAAATCGGTCAAGAAATGAAGGAGAAGAAGCATTTTTTGTGATTTCGAATACATTTGCATAAATTAGCATATATAATGAAGTTCACGATTCTGTGTAGAAGTTTTAAATCCCCCTCCTAGCCCTATCTTATGAAACAACCAGAATCAAAATCGGTTGAAAAATAACGAAGAAGAAGCATTTTGAAAACTGTGGACGGACGGACGGACGGACGGACATGTAAATGTAAAACATTTAATTTTTAATTCTTACCAAAGATTGGGGCCAAGAAAGTGGGCTGGGAAGTTGGGCCTGATGAACAGAGAGAGGTACATGATGTATGATCTTGGATCAGAACTTCCAATAGGCCAGCAATTCAGCCACTATCAAGCTTGTATTTCTGTCAAGAAAAAAATACAAATGTTACACTTACAATGTTAACATTAATAACCAGAACGTCAATGACGTAGCGCTCATCCGGCATCTCGCAACATCAAATATCGCAAATTTCATGTGGTACACTTTTCAACTGGTCAAAAAATTAAAATGTGATGCCCTGGAAGGGACATAAAAATTAATTTAAAAAAAAATAGAGTGAAAAAAATATAAATTTGACGCCCCAGGGGGGTGTTTCACAAAGCTTAAGTCATGCGTAAGTCCCTAAGTCCTGCGTAACTAAGTGTGACTCTAAGTGCATCTTACAAAGGCATGAGTCATGCGTAACTGCCTCGAGTCATGCGTAAAGTTACGCATGGTTCAGATCATGCGTAAGTACCATAGAAGTAATGTGTGTACTGCTAAGTCCAACTTAGAGCCTGCTAAGTCCAACTTAGAGCCATTTATATGCATGTAATGCATGTAATGTATGTAATGCATGTAATGTAATGCATGTAATGCACAAATGTGTATGTTACATGAATGAATTGTAAATAAATTGTGAATATAAATATATCAAATTAATCAATTCTACCATCTGAGTCTCTATGTAATTTTCAAGTTTGTAATATTCACTTATTAAACAAAATATTTGTTTCAAACTACATTTTAATTACAGACACTAACTAGTACAGTGAAACCTCTTTATAATGAGATCATGTATGAGTTACCTAATATAGTGAGGTAATGTCACAGGTCAAGGTTTTATGTATTTTATTTTTTTTCAGCCCTGATAAAACAAGAAATCTGATTAAAACAGGGTAAATTCAATTGAACCAAGGTGCTCGATATAATGAGGTTTCACTGTACATAAGTGGTAATGTTGCAGTCACACCGCCAAACCGAATCCAAACTGACAAGAGACCGAATAATTCGGGGACGTTTCGGGGACATTCGGGGTGCTAGCGGTTTGGTGTCGGAGTGGTATTGGAATTGTCGGTCTCTTTTGTTGTAACGGCTAACCCCCGTTCGGGCTCGTCGGTGCCCGATAAAGTGGAAGTTCGGTCTGGTTTCGGTTTGGCGGTGTGACTGCTACATAAGCTGTTTACTCTGATGTACAGATACAAGCACTGCATGACAAGGATAATAATACAATACATACATTTTGTTTTAAGCTGTCCTCTAGTTCTCATAGAGCCAATGATTTATTTAAATAAATTATTTACATATATTCATTATTCAGAAATAACTTTAAATACTTTAATTCACAATATATTATTTCAAGAATAAGTACATTAATATTTAATCAATGACAACAAATGCATTTAAATTAGTGTAATAACAGGATATAGGATTGCACCCATCAATCATGGAGGAGCGCAAGCAAAAAGAGTGGGAGAACTCTGGAATGGTAATGAGAGCTGCAGGGGTTGCCAGAGGGACTGGCAGGAAGTGTTCCAAAGTAGCAGGAGACCAAGACCAAGGCGTTGGCCTACAGAGATAAAAAGGCTGTGGATATATTGTATTATTCCTCACACATATTATAATTATCATCATATAATTCAATATATTGTCATAAATACATCTAAAATGTGTTAATGAAAGTTGAACAAATCTAACAATGGATATGCTTGGCATAAAAGAAACAATGCAGAAGTCTGATCTCTAAAAATACCATCTTCTGGAGAAAATTTCCTACAGTCGGTATGCAGCATATATGGTGGAACGGAACAAAAGTACAATGAGCTATACAATGGGAAGGCAAGATTTAGGCTAGATTTAAATCGCCATTTGATAACATAGGCATTATGAAATATCAGCATAGACAAATGAATAAGAATAATGTTAGATTATACAAATAAGACTTAAAGTTTTGTATTCAATTGTGTGACAAATATAAAAATAATAATGGGCTAGTACATAAATTACAACAATATGCTGATGTACATAAGTGGGGTAGTATTTGAGATGTCAAAATGGAACTTAATGGCCAAATTTCTCAATCATGGCGCAACTCCAGTCCAGGCTAAAAAGACAGAAATTAACAATAACTGTTATTTATACACTTGTAAAATTGACTAGCCTTTTGTATTAATTATAGGTGCAAATCCCTAGTTAGAAAATCATCCAGACAAAGTGTAAGTTGACATTCTAGTCATAGTAAAAACCTGTCACTAGTAAGTTTACGTCCGGGATCACCCAGGAGAGTATATCACTGATGATTGGTTATACTATGACTAGAATGTCAATCGGCCCCTCATCTGGATGTTTGAGCAGAACTAGATCTGGATAGATTGGATAATGAAAAGAAATACTGAGAACATATCTGGTGGCCCATGATGACCATGCATGGGCTAGTGAAATTTGACGGGTGTGCAATATTTTAACTGGTTACTGGTAAATTATATCATTTTAGCACTGACTATAGTTGTGCTACTGATGAGAATTGTGGCCAAAGTTTAAAGGAATAGTTGAGCTCTGGTTAAGAGAGTACAGTTTGATAAAACTGAATTTTCGTAACCAAAACCTGCACCCATTACATTACAAACTAATAGTTATGAACTCCACCTTGCTCGAAAGGAATACAAAATTACAAACGACGAATTAGTAAAAAGCCTGTTATCATTCAAAAAGGGCTGTTAAAACTCAAGAAGGTGCTCTCTAAAAACTTATTGGTTTCAACCATTTTAGAATATTGTGCATGTGATGGTTTGATATCAGAGAGAGATAAATCAACAACTATTACAAAACTTATTTTGAAAGTTTTTGAAAAGAGGAAGCATTTAAACAAAAAAGTTAACGGTTTCAAAATTATGGAATAATTATGTGGCCCCACATTTATTACAAATGGTTACGTTTATGGATATTTCAGCCGTTTTTAAAAACCGATTTTGGACATTTTCTCCAGAATGGGTTGGTGCCCAGAAAGCTGGTGTGGAGGAACAAACAAATTGGTGGCTCTCACCCCTCCACTGGGACATGCCTCCACACCAGCTTCCTGGATTGCTGCTGTCAACAAATCCATCGTCTCCTTTACACTAGCATGGGTCGACTGGCTGTCCTGTAAAAAGAAAAACAAAAATACAACAATTATATTATATTGTCTATATTTGTGTTAAATTGAAACCTGTCTGGAGTTTGTTAAAAAAGAATACTTAATTTAAACATATTATTCCTGGCACAAACTTACATTACTTCAGAGAACATATAGGGGAAATCAAGTTGTTTATTTTTGTTTTACTTAAAGGTACAGTTGGTTAATTTTAATTCTATTTGAAAGTTCATTGACAAAAAAACATGTCAAATGAGAATCATTTCTTTTCAAATGCTCTCATAGAACTTTGTCAAACTTGATTTCAAGATATTTCATTCATAAGTCTACCAGCCGGGGATCATTTTGACTTTTTTTTTTTAAATAAAAAAACTGCTTATTAGACTATTTTGAAAGAAAATACAGCTAAGAAAAAATTACTAAAATGTTACCCGTCTGTCTCTGCTTCACCCTGTAGGCCAACGCCAATGCCAAAGTTTTCGTCTCTTGCCATTTCTTCCTGACCTCTGTCATGTCCCTCAGGCTCCCCCCTCCACTCCTCCTCTTTCTCCCGCATGCCTCCTTCCGCTGTTGCTGGCGCTCCTCCATCTTGGAAAATTAGAATTGTTACAATTGGTAAATTTAATAATACAGAATCTATCAAATCATTCAAAATATTTTATCAACTCGGTTGACTATTGTATGACAGTATACATTCTAGAATTAGTGTTACAAGATAAAAGAGAAGAAATTATGTACATGGGAAATGATGTTAATCCATTACTAACATAGCCTTCAGATGTATATTTTTAATTTAAATGTTTGAAATATTTACAAACTTTAAAAGTGACAGGAAATATATTCATGATTATGATAATTAAAATAATAAATTTAATTTGTGTAGCGCATTACAATACAAAATGCATTCCATAGATGCGCTTAAATAATGAATGGTATGGTCAAGTGGCCACATAACGAGCTCGCCCAGGTCGAGTAGTGACCGCATCAGTGTACTAGATCTACTGAAAGGATTCAATGGCGATCCTTACAAAATAGAATACTATGACTATGAGCAGTGTCAGCTATAAAGGACATTCGCTCTAGGCTTGTCTATAGGATCCACTTTGATGTCCATAGTAGATGCTACCTAGAAAGATCATCTTACTACACTAATTACAAACACATTCAAAAGACTTACCCTCTTCCCACAAATCCAGTCCTGCCAAAGAGTGTGTTCATGTCGTCCCCCCACATAGTCGATCATAGTTGTTATCTCGTTCTGTGTAAAGTATGCCTTTCTCACTCGTTTCTACAAAGAATACAAAATGTAAATTCACGTATTAAATTGACAGGTTGATATAATGGTATTTTAGTGTTGCTCAAATAAATTAAGAAATAGTAGGTTGTTACAACTAGTTGAAATCTTAATTATGAAGGAGTCCACACAAAATATATGCAGAGTGACAGAGTCAGTGTAACTTGCTTTCTCTCTTTCCACCAAAATCACATTCTTTTTCAACTTGTCTTTAGACATAATTATTGAATGATGGAGCTCCTTCATTGAACAGTGCTGTCTTCCTGTACCTTAAATCATGTAAAAACAAGTTCATTTTTATTTCCAAGTGACATCCAGGTACAAAGCTGAATTAAAGGGATAGTTGAGTTTTGGTAGAGAGGGCGCTAGACTACTTATTTGTTTTGTGAGGTAATGAAAAACTGAGTGTAAAATTTTAAAGAGCATAATATTTAAATAATAAAATCATCTTTGTTTGATCAAAATCGGTTCAGAGATGGCTGAAATATCCATAAATATAACAATTTGCAATAAACCTGGGGCCCCAGGTTTATTAGAGAATTTTGAACCAGCCGTTAAAAATTCAAAAAAATGCTTCCTCTTTTCAAAAAGTTACAAAATAGGTATTTAAATAGTTGTTGGTTATTTCTCTATCTAATCACTATTTCAACAAAGCATCACATGCACAATATTTTATTCAAAATGGTTGAAACCAATGAGTGTTTAGAGAGCGCCCTCTTACGTTTTAACGGCTCTTTTTGAATGATAACATGATCTTTACTACGTCATTTGTAATTTTGTGTTCCTTTCTAGTTATAACTATTAGTTTGTAATGTAATGATGCAGGTTTTGGTTACTAAAATTCAGTTTCACCAAAACTGTACTCTCCTTACCAGAACTCAACTATCCCTTTAAGGACACATCTGCAATGTAAATTATGAACAGGTTACAGTATACCATGATCATGTATAAATGTTCAATTATATGTCAATTTAGGCACACCAAATCAATTTTCTTGTAAATCTTTCCAAAGATAAAAAAGAAGCCTATTTCAAAATCAAATTCAACACAAATACAATATGTCTACACCTAGCCCTTGGCTAGTAGGAATTTCATGGTGATCATTATTTACCTTCTAGCCTTAGCCGGCTTGGAGGAGCAGCTTGAACATGGCTCGCTGTCTGTCATGTTGTCAGCTAGGTACATGCAGAGGTCAGAGCTAGAAGTAGAAAGGTAAAAAATGTACTTTAAAAATAATTTAAACCCTAATGTGATACTAAAGTAAAGAACAAATTATAGAACTCTTAGTCTTTTAAAACTTGCGTGATGTTGTGTAGAAGCTGCGCTGCCTCATATACGCAAGAAGAAGAAATCAATACTGCGTTGACGTTGTGCATAGATGATAGATCAACCTCTTCCGCCTGCTGCACTATCCAACATCGTCATCAACAACACAAAAATATTTGTTGTCGGACAATTCCTCCCTCCATTTATGATTTCATTTAGTATTTACCAGCAAATGAAAAAAATGTACATGCGATTCTGAGCTCCACTTACACTTACACTTATAACTCGGTCAGCGATCAGACTCGGACAGTACTCACTTCATGCTTCACTCAGTCTCACTCTCATGTCTCTCACTCTCACTTCTCACTCTCAGACTCAGTCACTCACTCATCAGACATCACTCACTCTGCTCAGTCACTCTCAGTCAACATATGAAGTATACTAACTAGACATTCATCTGAATTAATTTTGCATTATATGCAACATTGTGTACTTCAATAGTCCGATACACTATAGGTCGGACGTTTCAATTTGGATAAATGATATTGTAATATTCGTTCAAACTGTCAATCATTTGTCAAAGTCAAGCAAGTACCACATCTACAAAGTATATGGTCCACTCAGATCAGGTGGACCATTTACGCGCAATATATGGTAATACACGGGAGATTAACATACTGCCTATTCATGCACTGTACCGTTCATCAGTTGAACGTTCTGTGTTAGGATGCATCGGTAATGAAAACAGACGGGAAATAATCCTTTTTTTTCTACATTTTGCAATCTTCAAAACAACAAAGTCGGTAATTATTATCAAAGTATATGACTTAGAGATCACATAAACGAAAGTTTTTTTGCATTTTCTGGTAAATTTAGGGAGAAATCGGCCGACAAAAATTGTTTATTATTTGGATAGTGCAGCAGGCGGAAGAGGTTGATCTCCACACAATGCTACTGTAATGTACCTATGTGTGGCAAGTACTAAGACTAGCCAACACACAAATATATCTACATGTGGGACTAGACAACGAGCTAGGACGTGAAACCGTTTTTGAAATGACGTTATAGTTGCCTATAACTTTCACATTAAGAAAACATGCAATCTGATTCGAAAAGTAACGCTTCAAAGCAGCACAAATAAGACAGCTGGAAGAAGATATGAAATTATTTACTTCAGGAAAACATAAATTTATAACAAGAACTTACCGAGTAATTTGTTGCACAGGCGAACGCAGACGACACGAGATCGGCGAAGAGAAATTTTTTCGTGTTTATAGCATTATGCTAATTACTTACTCATGCATATTCATGTTTCAGGCTCGTACTAGAAGATTAAAATATTTTGAGTCGCACTTAGCCTAAGAGCGACTTTGTGAGACGCACGTAACTTTCCCGTTCAAGTCGCTCTTAGCCTAAGTTGATCTTAGCGATTTTGCCGCTAAGTGCGACTCGTAAGTGCGACTCTTAGTGAAACACCCCCCAGAAGGGACATAAACAAAAAAATAAATAAAAAAAATAAAATAAAATAAATTTTAAAAAATAAATAAATAAATAAATAATAAAAAAAATAAAAAATAAAAAATAATAAATAAATAAATAAATAAATAAATAAATAAATAAATAAATAAAAAATTACCATAATTAATTAATGTGTTTACGACCATTTTCGTCAGTGTAAATAAACTGTTAATGGTTCCGGTAGCAATTTTTTTTTGCTAACCCATGAAAACATAGGTGAATGTCTGCCAATTCCCTGAAGAAGAGTATTTATAACATTTTATATTGCGTGTGAGAGAGATTCAAACTGTATGCCCTAAAGCCAATTATATGGTTATTTAACACGTTACTGTGTGTTTACGACCCTTTTCGTCAGTGTAAATAAGCCGTTAAACGTTCCGGTAGCAATTTTTTTTTGCCAACCCATGAAAATATAGGTGAATGTCTGCCAATTCCCTGAAGAACAGTATTTATAAACTTTTGTATTGCGTGTGAGAAGGATTCAAAATATGCCCTAAAGCCCGTAATATGGCTATTTAACACGCTTCAGTGTGTTTACGACCATTTTCGTCAGTGTAAATAAGCCGTTAAACGTTCCGGTAGCAATTTTTTGTTGCTAACCCCTGAAAATATAGGTGAATATCTGCCAATTCCCTGAAGAACAGTATTTATAAACTTTTGTACTGCGTGTGAGAAGGATTCAAAATATGCCCTAAAGCCCGTAATATGGCTATTTAACACGTTTCAGTGTGTTTACGACCATTTTCGTCAGTGTAAATAAGCCGTTAAACGTTCCGGTAGCAATTTTTTTTTGCCAACCCCTGAAAATATAGGTGAATGTCTGCCAATTCCCTGAAGAACAGTATTTATAAACTTTTGTATTGCGTGTGAGAAGGATTCAAAATATGCCCTAAAGCCCGTAATATGGCTATTTAACACGTTTCAGTGTGTTTACGACCATTTTCGTCAGTGTAAATAAGCCGTTAAACGTTCCGGTAGCAATTTTTTGTTGCTAACCCCTGAAAATATAGGTGAATGTCTGCCAATTCCCTGAAGAACAGTATTTATAAACTTTTGTACTGCGTGTGAGAAGGATTCAAAATATGCCCTAAAGCCAATTATATGGCTATTTAACACGTTACTGTGTGTTTACGACCATTTTCGTCAGTGTAAATAAGCCGTTAAACGTTCCGGTAGCAATTTTTTTTTGCTAACCCATGAAAATATAGGTGAATGTCTGCCAATTCCCTGAAGAACAGTATTTATAAACTTTTGTATTGCGTGTGAGAGAGATACAAAATATGCCCTAAATCCAATTATATGGCAATTTTGAGTATTTCGGGTTGTTTACAACCATTTTCGTTAGCGTAATTAAGCCATTAAACGTTCCGGTAGCAAAATTTCTTTGGTAACCCCTGAGGATATAGGTAAATATCTGTCAGTACACAAAAATTGGTGAAGATCCCGGATTGGACTAAGGGTGACCTTTGACCTTGAACTTGGTGCATTTTTGAAAAATCCAAACTTTGAGGGCGCTTTACTCGAAAACGACTTGAACAATCACGCTCATTTGTTTTTTAATCTGTAAAGGAAGCGAAGGTCTTTAATACTCTAAAAGATTAGAGCAAAATATCTATTAATTTTTAAGCTATGGGCATCCAAACATGCTTAAAAAAACTTTAATTTTTCGCTTAAAGCCATTTTCGGTGACCTCGTACGCGAAAACGAAAACTCGACCCGCGACATAATGAATACATCTTGTAGAGATGACAAAGTTCTTCCAATTTCCAGACAATGAGAGCTCTGGCTTTTCAATTTTAGCTACAGCAGATAATCAAAAATGGCCAAAATTTTAAAGAAGAAACGGTTTGACCCCGCATTGGTTGCTAGGCGCGGCCGTAACTTAGCAACCGAATGACTTTGGGGCAAAAAATGTCAGGGTTTTCGGTCAGACACTTGGGGGAACAATTGGTGCGAATTTTAGCAAAATCGAAGGGGGTCGGGTGACAAAATGTCTGAAAATTGGTTGATTTGACGTGGATTGACCCACTGGTATATAATCTCAACTACCTGGGGAGCATACTAGCCGTGCGCGTGCTGCCACTGATATGATAGTGCAAAGGCTAATTAACAAAACGTCACAAGTCGCGATACGACTTGGAGAGAAGTCGAGGTGGTGCAGAAATCACGTATTTTGATTTGGAATGGAGCGAAAATTTGTCATTTTTATCTAGCGCCAAGTTACACTTTACATCACATAACAATTAACATTGTGTATTAGGCCCCACCACTGCATGCTATACCATTATAACATATAAACCTAACCCTTATTTAGTGGCTATACTCGTGGCATATCAATTTATAATAATATTAAAATGATTAATTATTAGCATAATTTAGGCTGGCGTTCTGCAAACTCACGACAGCGACAAAGGTCAAAGTCTTTGACAAGGGCAAGGCTTGTAAGTTGTAATTGTAGACCAGAGACAGTCTACCATATCATGGCTGCAAGTTATGACAAAGAAAGGTGTTAAATTTTAGAGTTTAGTCTTACTCGAGTAAGATCAAGGGCAAGGACAAGATCAAGGAGTGAAGGAGGTTTAATGTTATTTCGCGTTTATAGCCAGGGAGACGGGGTTTTGGACATAGTAGCCACCGCAGAGTTTCGGCGGGGTGCGATCTCGATAACCGCTCTAGTGCAATTCACGCAATAATTCTCGTGAAACAAATCGAAGGGTTTCATTGAAATATAACAATTTTCTACATAGTTTGTCAACAAATAATATGTAAGGTTGATAACAATGACATATAATAGCTGAATAACATAGCATGCAAACTCACAATCACACATTAAACACAAAATAAGATAAAAACTTACGGCCATCATTTGGTTCTTGCAGGCTTCTTGCTGTATTGGCAGATTATACTTCAGGCTCGTCCATAATTAGATTTAAACAATTATTTTCGATGACAAGTTGTCATGAGCTTCGTGAAACGCATTTTTATGGACGATGACAACTTGTCATGATGACAATTGAAATTTGTCATGATGACAAATTTGTCATGATGACAAATAATTTCTTTGTGAAACACCCTCAGTCATGTTGACAATATACGTTACATAATAAACACATTCTCACGGCCCGGTCCGCATAATACACGTTTAGAACATTTCCGGTCCCTGAAAGTACGGTCTAAATTGTGCTCGCGACCGGTCCCTGAAATTCACGCCTGGTGCGTATGTGTGCGTGTGTGCGTGTGTGTGTGTGTGTGTGTGTGTGTGTGTGTGTGTGTGTGTGTGTGTGTGTGTAACTATAAGTTTTAATGTACGCTGTATCAGGCGCGCCGGAAGCAGTTTTGGACTTGAAATTGTGCAATCCGGTGCATACCATCAACATAAAACTACTGGATATAGCAACAGCGCCCCCATCAGGAAGCCAGCGACAGTGTCTGAAATATCTAAAAGTACTCTCAAGAAAATGTGCTCCATTCACTTGCGTGTTATATTGAACATTTTCAACGACGGAAAACCACATTATTGTGGCATCTTCAGTTTCACTTGATGGAATGAAAAGGAAATTTCATTATCATATAACTGAGCACGTTATTAGGTCTGAGAAAATGCATCATTTGCGAAATTGTTATTCACTTGTTCATTTGTTTCACTTGTTTTTCTTTCGTGTTATATGTGCCCCATATACTGTTAATTGTGTTGGGTTCTGTGCAGCTCTGCCCGAAATAGTCTTTTAAGAGGCGAATCGCGCAGATTTTGTCACATTTGTGGTATACATTTCTAAATTTGGGTTTTTAATAAGATTTTAACTCTTCTATCTTCGATATCATATCTCACGAATCAATTATGTTATCATCGCAAAGTAATAGTTGGTGTATTTGTGTATGGTTAGCATATCTGATTTCAGTCACGCATATTCAAAACGGGTAAACTGGCTTCACCCCGGCGGCGTCCCCTCGTAGTCAGAGGTAGGACCCATGCTCGTTCACGAGGTTGAAAATGACCCCCTATTTCGCGGGGTTTCAAGTACATTTTCAGGAAATTAGACCCCTTTTTATCGCAAAAACAAGTACAAAGTGGCCTTTAAAAGAGACCTTTATTTTGGCATTTCATGTACATACTATACAAAGACCCCCTATTTTCACGATTTCAAGCATGCACACAAACAAAAAACTACTTTTTTATGACTCAATTATACCAGGTCCACAGTTTTCATGGAAACAAAACAAACAGTATAATACATCATGAATTTTGATTATCTTGCAATATTGCTTTACTCATTCCAAAACAACCCTTTGAAGAAATTACACAAATCAATGAGATATTGAGTGCAGGTTTTCCTTATTTTGATAACAAATATTTGAGTTAAAACCATGCAATGTATCATGCACAATGTGATAAAGACTACATTATCTGGAAATCTGGATTTTGATCAGGTCCAGACTGGTGCTTAAGCCTAGGGTCAACAACTATGCTCACCCCCCATGTAGACAGTAGGCTTGCAGCAATCCACTTTATTGTCGTTTTGCAAGTCTAAAAATAAGATTAATCTTGCAGTTGTTCACGAGGTACTGTGGTCTATGTTTAGGAACCTACACTGCCTAATGGTAATATCACTTCCTGGCTAACGCGACACCTCTGAGGGCAGCATGAATATGGATACGAGGTTCATCTGACCCACCGATGCATGCATGCAGACCGCCAATGCTGGAGTTAGTTGTCCTCAGTTTGCAGCAAGCTTCACGTACATGGTTAAGTGCAGCGCTTACTGTAGTTCTGAGTTGCCCACTGTCTTTTTAAAAACTTGACGTCAGTCGTCGATTATGGAGATCATCTTTGAGCAAGATGACAGAATCATGATAGAAGTCAGCATCCATCACCGGTTGTTGGACCTGACGTCAGTTGTCGATCATGGAGATCGGCTTTGGGCATGGCGACCGAGATTAGTGGTAGAAGTCAGCATCAACCACCGGTTGTTGGACTTTACATCAGTCGTCGGTCATGGATATCGACATGGGGTATGACGACAGATATTCGTGGATGCTGTTACCATCCATCACCCATCGTATAACTTGATGTCGGTCGTCGCGTCATGGCATGTTGACCTTGATTCGTGGTAGCAGTCACCATCCACCACAGGTTGCTGAACCTGACGTCAGTCGAGATTAACACCTAGCTGTGAGGCATGTGTTGACATCCAATGGCTCGCAGTTTCCCTATTGATAAAACAAAGGTGATCATTGTAAACATTGGGTATTCTACGAAAACAAGGTACAATGTATTTACAAACTTGTTTACAAAATTTAACAGATGATTGTTAATGAACATACTCTGACTCTGCAGCTACAAAATGTCCTGCTTGCTTTGATTTTACCCGCCGCGTAGTATGAAAATTTGTGACTCTGAGCCTTGATCGAAATCAAAACCATCGATTAAAGTCATAACAATGACTTAAATGTTGACCGAAATATTACAACAAACCATCGAGGTATAATGGAACAGTACACTGAGTAATAAAATCAATTTAACTGAGTTTGAAGTGATGCAAAAAAAAAGGGGGTGCGAAACTGCATTAGCGCCCCAATTTCAATGTGTTTAAAGTGATTTAAGACGCAAAATACGTAACTACTTAAGCGGCAACCCATGAGCCATACTGTATCATAGGATTCACTTGTAAACTAGCGCTGCCAAGTCCACGTCCATGGACTACGTCTGCGACTACGAGCCATCAATTTTACCATGTACGGCACTGCGGCACAACTGTACCCATGAGTTATCCACGTCTTATATCACATTAATACCACATTTGTTTCTAATTCTAGCAATTTATTTTAGTTACGTCTTATATACTACATGCAATATCGTAGACTGTGTAAGTTACAATAGTCAATACATTCATATGCATTGCATATGCACTACACACACAAACATGAGTAGGTGGGACTAAAGTCACTTACCGAAATTACTGGATTTGACTTGCTCAATCCTTGCCATTGCCATGTTTGTGCTTCTTTTATTTAGGATCGTAGATTATGTCCACCAGCTCTCCTTTCTCATCCATGGTGTTATAAACCGAACACAAAAAGTAATTTCATTTGCCCCTAATTTCATAACCAATAATTGTTTCAAGATGTCATCTTACCACAATATTGGCACAGTTCGTCGGTCGGCAAATGAAAGGGCAGTTTGGGCGATAGTATCGAAAAATATCGTTTTTCGTTTTTTTGCATATTCGGATAGAGTATCAAAATACCTTTCCAATGATGTTTTCAAATTTTCCAGATTTGCCCGAAATCCGGAGATAATCCCCAATAATCAAAGGGCGATATCGCCAAACTGCGCGATTTCGGCAATTAAAAGGGCACTATCGCGCGCGCCCTTCTTCACATTCGCAAAGTGGAGTGAATTTCGGCAAATGAAAGGGCACTCCCTATACCGTACTGTGTTGAAGGGCGCATACGTCTATGCAGTGTGTAGTGTAAGAGCATCTCCTTGAAGATCATAATTGTGTTTTTTTTAAAGGCGTATCATAGCATAAGATATGTTCACATAATCAACAAGTTTCCCAGATATAATCTGTATGCAAATTTATGCAAATTTATGCAAATTTATGCAAATTAGGGAAGCCATTTTGTAAAAATATCATCTATGATATTTCATCCATCAATAAATCTACTTTTACATTTTTTTCCTCTCTTTGTTCATGTTGTAAGGGTTAAGGATGATGTTAAAATTATTCGTGAGGTGACATATGACGTCATGATATGCATGCCCTGCACGCAAAAGCATGCCCTGCACGCCTCCAGACAATAGCTTAGACAGTGCCCTTCTTCTGACAAAGCAACTGCTATTGACATTGAAGGTGTGTGAGTTGGTATTGTATTCAACCATGTGATGTTATTTGTAACTAAGTAGTGAATGACTGATGGGACTGATGTCACAACCAGTCAACAATACAATTTTACTCGGGAGAGGTTATCAGAGGTCGGGGGGGGGGGGGGGGGGGGCTAGCACTATGGCGACAAATAACTCATACAATGTTTTTAAATATACAAAATATGTTGGGTCAAATGGTTTACAAATAGTTGACGGAAGATAACATGCGTTTTGGTTTACCTGGCCACTTGAAAAAAAAAACCCGTTTTCACACCCGATTGCTGCTCTAAAGATACCCGACTTTCAAAAAATGCCGCTCTTTAGACCCCCGGAATTAATTGGCTAAGTAGTGGCTAAGTAGTATGAAGACATATTAGTTTAAATGACCATTTCAACAAAATATTACATTATTATAAATGCTAATTAAGACATTCCCCACTAAGCCCTTCAAAAACAACCAATTACAACAAAACTTGTCTAATTTGACTTCTATTATACACACAACTTGAAATTATGTCACATTTCTGCGAATTCGTAATATTCTATGTACAACAATTAAAATAGCATCGTTTATGCAACAAAGCTATGTAAATAAATGCAATTCTAGTAACGTAAATTGTTAAATTGTTAAATCGTGTCATAATACCATTCAGGAAAAGGTCCTTTTATGTACACGTCAAAAATATTCTTAATTTATTTTTATTCATTAGAACTTTTCATGCCTCTATCATGATGTTCACGACAACATCAGCTTGTCACCAGCGATTATAAAATGCCCTTATTAAACACGTAGTATAAATTAGTATGTCCCTACAATACACGTTTAATAAGGGCGCGCGTATGACGGGCCAATAGTTGTATAGTTTCCTGCGCCCCGATTGGTCAAAACCGTACATCTACACCGTGGATGTATCGATGTATAGTTGTACATACTTATGTCATGTTTGGCCCGTCATATACGCGCGCGATAATGTCCTTCTTATCATGCGTATGCGCGGTGATTATGCATACGAAATCGGCTCATGAAAGGGCGATATGCAAATCGCCCTTTTATACATGCGCACTTTGGACTTTGCTTTGCGCGTAATAAGGGCGATGTAATAAAAGTTCATTTTCTTCGTTTTAAAACATAGATTTGACCTGTAAACCAAACACGGCGTTTATTTCTTATCACTTCATCATGTATTAAGCACACAACTTAATTTACTCATAATATATGAAATATAATGAAAATTTCCTTTACTTGTAAAAAAAACATGTATCGGTTTTTGCTATCGATAGCGTCATAATGCCCTTTCATTTGCCGACCGACGATTAAAGAGCCATGCATATCTGCAGGTGCCGCCCTATAGCGGAACTTTTTTTTCTAATCTCCAATTTTGTTCTGGGAAAACCATTAAACTGTACATGTATTATTGTCTTTCATTGAGAAGGTATCGTTATCTGTTTCTGAATAATATGATGACTATTTTCATGTAAAATATATGCTTAAGTCAAGTTACTGTAAAATTAAAATTGTTTGCCCTGCATGGTTAAATATTGTATATGTTTTATTGAAGTATTTATATTCATGCATCCTTTGTTGGTGAAGATTTCAATTTCATTTTCGTTTATTTAACCATAAAATGAATAATACATGCCCATGAGTATACATCACAAATAACATGATATGGTAAGGTATGATATGATATTGCTTGTAGCAGGGGCCTTAAAAAGAAAACTACACATAATTAATAAAGCATGTTTTCAAATCACATGATACAAACACACATACACACATAAAGTATACATTCACCTCTGCTCAAACCTTTTTTTTTACATAAATCAAATTATTTAATTTATTGTATTATTATATCATAATTATACTTCTTTTCTTCTTCGCTGCCCTCTGATTTCGTTCCTCACAAGTATATATACTTGTGAGCAAGAGAATGATGTTGTTATGAATGTTCATTTACTCATCAGTTTTTCGACCCGAAATAAATATAACTTAAATATGAATTCAATTTTGTGCGCATAAACGGTTCCTTGTGAATGTGAATTGTAGGATAAAACAAATTTAACATTAATGTAAGAATGATGATGGTGATGATGATGATGATGGTGATGGTGATGATGATAATGGTGATGTTGATGATGGTGATGATGATGATGATGGTGATGATGATGATGATGATGATGGTGATGATGATAATAGTGATGTTGATGATGGTGATGATGATGATGATGATGATGATAATGATGATGATTATGATGATAATGATGCTTATGATGATGATGATGATGATGATGATGATGATGATAATGATAATTATGATGATAATGATGATGATGATGATGATGATGATGATGATGATGATGATGGTAAAGATGACGATGATAGCAGTTTTGTTCCAGTAATAACCTTCCAGTGGATAAATACAAATCTGAACACTTCAATCGTAAATAACTTTTTAAGGAAAGGGACATTCGAGAATCATAACCCGCGTTCTATTTGTAAAACGAATACAACAATGTATGTAAATACCACTAGTGTTAAGTAAATTTGTGGATTTGGACAATGTTACTAGATCCCTTTAAAATACATCTGTGATACACAAATTCGTTTATGATAGCCCGTTTCCACTATTTCACACATTGGGTTCACTAGCAGCACTCACAGACACACTTTAATGTAATTATAACTATATAATAGCTTCTATTTGCCGCCATACTAGACTAAACAAAAAGCAAGTCCAACAAATCAAACGGAATTTTGAGTTTAAACAGATCCGTTGCATACAAATGCGTCTGATTTTCAAGTACAAGTTGCATTTTTATCAAATATATTCATTCGTTCGTGAATTAATTCATTCAACTATATTCATCCATCCACCATACCATCCGTTCATGCATGCATCCATCCACTCATTCGTCCATCCATCCATCCATCCATCCATCCATCCACTCATTCGTCCACTCATTCGTCCATCAATCCATCCGTCAACATGTTCTATCAACTCATCCTTCAGTCCACTATCCAACGCAATTTGACCCATAAATAAAGTAAATAGAAGTAACAGCGATATGTAATTTAACCCATTATTGCTGATTGATATTGCCGCCACAAAAAAGAGAAGAAAGAAAAAGCATGTTTAGGGTACCTATGAAATAAAATTTGTTCATGCATTTTCAGACTACAACGTGACTCGCTATAATCTGTCCCTTTATCCCTATATAATCATCAAATCTACAATATGTGCGATGTTCGGTTGGTTATTTTGTTTGACACAATCAATTACGATTTTTTTACGTCTGGGACCGCCCTTTAAAGTCACCATCCAAGCAAATTGGGCACCGTTACAGAAATAGATACAATCGATTGTAAGTTACAATTAATTGTAAGTCAGATCTTGTGTTGTAAATGCGCGAATCTGATTGGATGAAACGAGCAACGTTTCTGACTTACAATCAATTGTATCAATATTAATTACACGAATGTGCGAGTCAGCAGAATAATGGTCCCATATAGCTAACCATGATGGCAATTCTTTTGACCCAAAGCATAAAGAAAAATAAGGGGAAATCCTTTTTAAATCAAATAATTGTATACGTTCTCCCAAAATTAATACATTGAAAAGTACCAGTTATATCGAAAATACGAAGCGAAGTGCAATGGAGTCATAATGATGATACACTATATCAACATTTTCAGCTGCTTGATTTACTGTAGTTAAAACAATAGTAACAGAAACGTATTTTAGGAAATTGAAATATAAAGAGCTGCAATCATGGTCAAATTCAGTTTCGGTTTCAAATTCCAAGGCATCTGACGTTTGACCTTCTCATTACTATTGCAGTTTAACATGTGATTGCCAAGATTATTTCGAATTTTGTTTGAGATGAAACAAAAACCCATGGGTGTCGATACTTACGTAATACCTATTCATCAGGGGGGATGAATGAATAGATCATCCCCCTGATGAATGGGTATCAATTACAGATCGACGCCCATGCAAAAACCCCTGAAAGCAAGACGATGGAAACAAGTTATTGTTAAGCAAAACGCTAATTAGTCAAATCTACTACAGATATGAGCAATAACGTACGGAGAGTAGGTTGATTCAAATGTGTGTTATTGGTGATTATCCACTTTTGTTGTAAATGTGGCCTAGGGCTACAGAATGAGAAAGAGGCGCTGCCTTATGTGTGAAATTTACACGGAAAGAACTTGAACGTTTAACGTTTACTCCATGTTATCAGTAGGGTGTTTCACTTGCACTAAGATCGATTTAGCATCGATTTGAGTTTAAAGTGGCCAGGCAAACTAAACGCATGTTATCTTCTGTTCATCTCTATTAGTGTACACATCAACTATTTGTAAACCATTTGACCCAAACATATTTTGTTTATTTTTAAAAATGTTAGTGATTATTTTTCTGCATATTGTGAAGCCCCCACTTCTGAAAATCTCTCCAGAGTAGAATTATATTGTTGACCTGTTGTGACATCATCATCCATTCACTACTCAGTTACAAAGAAGTTACCTTCACCCAAGCTGAGTGCCTAATCACAATATCATCACACGGTTGAATAGAATACTAACTCCACACCTTCAATTTCAATAGCAGTTGCTATGTCAGAAGAAGAGCATTGTCTAAGCTATTGCATGGAGGTATGCAGGGCATGCTTTTGTGTGGATATCTTTTTGTACTTTCATCTTTTGTTAATCTCATGGTAGCTGACCAGTGATTGACAGATGATGTCACAACAGGTCAACAATAGAATTTACTCTGGATGTTTTTTTAGGAGGTGGGGCTTAGCAACATGAAGAAAAATAAATGATAACATGTTTAAAAATATACAAAACATATTTAGGTCAAACCGTTTACAAATATTGAATGTGTACACTAATACAGATGAACAGATGAAGTAAACATGCATTTGGTTTGCAGGGCCCCTTTAAGTGATAAACATGTCCTATACACTGCAAACTAGTTGTGTAAAGCTTTGTAAAGTTGTGTAGTTGTGCGGTTCATATACTACACTACTTAAACCATCTCGTATATGGTTTATAATGTACACAACTGTAGACATATATATATGGTCCATATAGTACACAACTTTCCACAACTAGTTATGTGCAGTGTAAAGAATCGATGCTAAAAAAAGAAAGAAAAACAATCTGTTTAATGTTTAGTGAAACACGCCCCTGGTTATGTACGCATGGTAATGATGGGGCCCATATCAAGGCCTGGCCTAGTAATGATGGGGCCCAGATCAAGGCCTGGCCTAGTAATGATGGGGCCCAGACCAAGGCCTGGCCTAATTAGCAGCCTAGTTGTAGACGGGCCTGTTGCACATGTAAGCGCGCAGCTGGGTACAGCGTCTTGTGGTCCACTTCTGCTGTTCCAGGGCGGTGTCCCCGTTGATGCTCAGCTCGACACAGTCCTTCGAGGTCTTCCCGTCTTCCGGCGCAACATATGCGGTGGGCTGATCGGGGTTCCAGTTCTTGTACGGGCCCTGAGGTCCATCGAGCGTTTCCCACCATGAATACCCATCACCGTTGATTTTGCGCGACAGCCCGATCCAAAATCCCTGTTTTGGTTTGAAATAAAAATATACTACAGTTAGTATTAGTTCATATTTTTGATTAAAATGAGCAAAGAAAAGTAGGCTTCGCCGGGAATCGTCTAGCAATCCCGAGGTCTCGGGTTCGATTCCCGGCGAAGCCTATTTTTCTTTGCTCATTTTTAATCATTTAAAATACAATATATCTAGTCAGTTTCTTTTATGTTTGAATGTAGATCATATTGTTAATAAATACTGTCTATTTTCTTTATTATATCAATGTTACTCCACTAGTCACCATAATGGACGCCACACACTGAGAAATAAAGCTTCCAATTTCTTGCGAAACGCTGCTACAATAACAGCGCCATTAAATGTACCCTAATGTCTAGTTTCTTAGACCCAAATTCTCATCAGTGGCACATCGTTAGTCTGGCCTAATAAGATAGAAACTACCAGTAACCTGTTCAACCGTTAAGCACCTGTGGACCCATTGATGGTTGTCATTTGCCACCGGAGATGTTGTAATGTTTTCCATTCATAAGCCAGTCAGTCCCTCTAGATCTACTTAGGAATCAGGACAATGTACCGGTTTAATTTCAAGTCATAGTCATGTAGTCGGTCATCATGGCCATGGGCAAAATTGCGTCCTGGATCATGCAGGCCATTATATTACTGGTGACCAGTTATTCCTTCATTGAAATGGCAAGCTGCCCGTTGTCCCAATGCCTAAGCAGAACTCGAGGGATTAACTAGAAAATGAATGGAAACAATCAGAACATCTCCGATGGCAAATGGCAACCATCAATAGGTTCACAGGTGCAAAATTGTTTAGCAGGTAACTGGTAGTTTCTGTCTTTTTATATAGGTTTTCCCGCTCAATTTGACACTTTTTTCAATCGAATTCAATAAGGGTCATTCAAATTCACGCATTGCCGCGTAATCGTTGGTATCGGTTTTTTTTCTTCAAATTCCGAATAAGTGCAAGCGAATTCATGCATACGCATAAGCTTTCGTGAATATACACAGGAGTTCATTTATGGGCACTCGATTTCACGAATGTGCAGCCAAATGTCAACTTGGTGCATACAAATTAACGGTATGCCCTTTCACGAATTCGAAAGACCGAAGAGGCGCTAGCGTAAACTACATGCCAATTTGAATGACCATTAAAGAAAGGGTATGCTCTTTGTGCAAATTCGCTTGCTCCGGACGCGATTTTGAACTATTTACGAATTCGAATGCTGCTTTGGTACGGCGATCGCAAATCGCGCGAATTCGTTTGCTCCTATTATCGATTCGAATGTCACAATCGCGAAATCGAGCGGGAAAACCTATATTAGCCCAGACTAAAGTTGTGCCACTGATGAGAATTCGGGCATAATAAGCTATAAATTAGGATACGATTAATTAAAGGCGCTACTATTGTAGCAGCGTTTTGCACACAATTTGAACCTTTATTTCTCAGTGTGTGGTGTAGGTGTCGCTGTCGCGGCATGGACTGGGACTTGATTTGAAAGTGATTTGAAGGGATAGCAGTTATCATGGTCAAACATAATTTCACTAAGATGCAAAGTAAAACTTTCAATTTATCATTACAAACTATATAACAGTCATAATTCAATGATGCTTGAATGATAGGAAGACTTAAACAAGGTTACGTTACAGGGCTGTGTTCATTCCAAAAAGCAGCCGTTAACATAAGAGGCCCTCCAGACACCTAAAGTGTCAACCATTTTGTCATAAAAATGTGAATGTGATGTTTGGATATAATGATTATTCAACAGAGAGTCAAAAACAAAAATATCAAAAACAATTCTAAAGCAATTTTTATACATTTTCAAAAATAGGAGGATTTGTATATGTTTTCTTGAATGACTGACTAAATACAATTTGGTCTCCAACATTTATCAATATTGGATTTTCGTATTGATATTTCAACTGTACCTGAACCAATTTTGATTAAAAAAAGTTGATACTGTCTTAAAAATCATTCATCTTTCAAAATGTACACTTAGCTTTTCATTACCTTACAAAAAATACTTTTGCACCCTCTAAACCAAAACTAAACGTTCCCTTTAATTGTAGATTTGGACATGGTAATACAAGTCATGTAATGTATGCTGCGCAAGTGCATGGTGAATTATACCCATGGCAAAAAAAACCTAACCTTAATTGATTTTCAATTTCAACTTTATTTTCGTATCTTATCCTAACCCTAATCCATAAGTTGGTGGCTATACGTATGTAAGTTGTGGTGGCTAGGTGTTAAACTAATCATGCTAAGTGGCTATGGTTAGCTGTTTTTATGGCCCGTAGTCAGGATTTTTCAAAGGGGGGGGGGGGGGGGGGAGGGTGTCCATCGCCAACAAAATTCGAGGCCGAGACCACTGGTTAAGTTGTGTATTAAAGCAGGGAGGGAGGGGGGTCCGTCCAAGACCACTGGTGTAGATGGTTGAGACCGAGAAAAAGTGGATCCGGGATTGATAACAAGTGGACCCGCGACCGACATAAAAAGGACCTTTCTGATTTTGTTTTTTTTTTGGGGGGGGGGGGGGTGCGTACGCACCCAACGCACCCCCTAACTACGGGACTGCATACTTGTAGGCTACTGAATAAGCTAATACGTTTAGCAAGGCTATCATTATTATGGTATACTCACAGGCTTTTTGGTCTCGTTCTGGAAAGATGCCCAGAGATCGTAGACCGCGGCGTTCTCCTCCGCGCTCCGTATGGATACCAGGTTGGCTTCGCTGTCGGCCTGCTTGCACGCTTCCTGCGCCTCCGCCCAGTCGACCATCTGACCGTAGTAGCGGTAGCACTCATCAGTGCGGTTGCAGCATTCACCGTACGTCAGCTGGACCCAGCCTGCGGGGCAGTACATCGACTGAGCTGCTCCGAACGTCGACCATGTCGACAGCAGACATCCGAAAGCGATGAGCAACGCTTGTTGAATCTGAGCCATTTTGACCAGGTTAATTCTGTGAAGACCAAGACATGAGAACAAACTTGTGAATTATTATGAATCAAATTCCAGGTTACTTGTTTGCAGTTAAAGCAACATAACAGTATTGGGAAACGCTCCACACACAACAAAATGAAAATATGCTTTCATCACCTACCGCGTGAAGGAATATATCATAACCTATTTGTTAATATAATAATTTGGAAAAAACCTACTTTGAAATTGACTAATTGAGCAATAAAATGTTCGACATGAAAAAGTGTTTAACCAATATTCAATTCAAAGCGCTGATATGCACGGCAAGCAGGCTTATCGACCAATACCCAGCCCGGCGGCGAGGGCGAATTCGGTGAATTATTTTAGGCCCAATTTCAGGGGCATACTTGCGCTGTGTTTTGAAGTTTCAATCGAAATTTCTGCATTTAACGATACTAAGTTTCAGATTTTACCACACAAGCCCTTTTAAAAATACTATTTCAACAATATTGATCATAGTAATCTGTACAAACTTCACGCTGGATATATATCTTAGGGTAATAAGCGAACATGTCAAGAACTATTCGCTTACTCATTGTAATGAATATTTACACAGTACACAGCTATAACTTTCCAATGGATAATTTTAAAAAGTCAACGCTTTAATCAGTAAATATCCTTTTAACGAATGGGAAATTCGAAAAAATCGAAACATGTTCCATGCTTCTATTGACTATATGAATACAACAAGGTTTGAATGAACCGCTATAGTTTTAAGAAACATGTGACGAGTTATGACAATGCTACTTGAACCCTTTAACGGGGTGTGGCAGATGGAAATTCGAAATGAAAGGACAATTTGAATGAAAGTGAACCATGCATACCTCGATTCCGACAAAGTGAGCTTGGCTGTTATCGAAGACAAGATGGCGGCTGGAAGTGAAGCGGCAGTCGATGATACTGGTGGAGTCTTCAGCAGACACTGATGTTAGAGGTCTGATTTGCAGCAGTTTTATAGGATTTTGCGGGCACAGAAATCACAGAACCCCGAAAAAATGTATCTATCATTTGCTATACATTATTTCGTTCTCTCTCTCCCTCTCTCTTTTCTACAATATTCAAGAAGCGTCTGTGTTTGCATTGTATGTAAGTAATGAATCCGCGGTAATTAAACTGTAGTACATTTATTTGTACTATTATTGCAAACCATTATAATTATAGGTATTGTATGATTACCCTTTTCTATTTTTATACCAGAGAAGGTCGGAGAATGGCAGAATGGTACTAGTATTACCAAACTCTATTATCTCGTTTATCGGGCTATACGTGCATTGTTGTTGCTTCCGCTGGTATATCGGGTGTCTTGCCTTTGTTTGATTTCAAACGTGGTATTACAGTGATAAATATTTTGTGTTCATAAAATGTTTACATTCATTGATTTTGTATAATTAATCGTATTACGTTCCATAATTGACATTGTGTAATTATTCGTATTACGTTCCATTATTGATATTGTGTAGTTATTCGTTATTACGTTCCAAATGATTTTTTAATATCATCACTGCACATTTTGGCATAATGATTTCAGCATATTAAACCGTTGTTCAATTCATTAAAGCATCATTTTGTTTTACTTAAAGAGGCAGTGTCGTCTCGTCCGAGGGCTTAGCACAATTAAATGAGTCGTTACATCATAATTATATTAGATTTATATAGCACCTAATATGATTGATAATCATCTCTAAGCGCTTTACAATGATATCAATACCCCGAGCATATAGGATACAATGCAAAACCAGCACACATTGTGTGCACCATCTCCACTCCCTGTGGAGCATTCCTTCTAAGCGGCTCATGGGTATTGAGAAGATCGTTCACATATAGGTTTTCAACTCCTACCCGGTCCCCATGTATACACCTGGGTAGAGAGCAGCAATGTGGCCTAATGGTCTTGCTGAAGGACAAACGTGATGGGCATATAATATTATATACATGGACCTACTTCCATGACCAAGCAATTATCACAAGCTGCACAGAAGACATGGAAGAGGGACTGCAACGCACGGTGGACAAACTCACTGAAGTGGTATGAAGATATGGGATCTAGTAACTTTGTTGACAAGTGCAAAAAGTGATGCGTGGTTAACAAAATATGTATTGGTGTGATCTTATAAAATGCAAGTTGATGTTCACTTACTTTATACACGGCTAAAACGATCCCGTAGATAGTTTAACATCCGAACAGTTCGATCGTAAATATCTTTTGAACGAAATGGAAATTTGAAAAACCGAAACTTGTCCCATGCTTTTATTGTTTATATGAATACAACAAGGTATGAGATAACCATTATAGTTGAGGAATTGGACAACGTTACTAACTCCCTTTAAATGCTAAAAGGACCAACGTCATGAAGATAGGAAGACACAGATCCCAAGTCAAAATCACAGCGGGAGGTGAACTCCCTAGAACAAGTGAAACATTTCAAGTATACATTGAGCGAGGATGGAAGATGCTCAGTTGAAGTTGGAACCAGAATAGCACTGGTCAAACCTGCATTCAATACAAGGAAAGAACTTCTCACACGAGGTCTCAGCTTAGATGTAAAGAAAAGTATGGTTAAGGCACTAGCACGGACCATACTCCTATACGAAGCTGAGACATGGGCCCTGATGAAGACAGATGTTACAAACTTGGAAGTATGTAAAATATGGTGCAGGAAAAGTTTACTGATGATTAGTTGGACCGATAGAGTGCGAAATGAAGATGTGCGGATGAGAGTAGGACATACAGTGTATACTTTATATCATAAATATACTTAAATATAATTAATACGTATACTTAAAGGGGTAGTTCAGTTTTGGTATATAGGACGCTGCACGAAATAATTTTTTTTGTGAGATAATGAAAAACTGAGTGTAAAATGTGAACGAGCATACAATTCTAATGACAGAATAAACTTCATTTGATCAAAATCGGTTCTGACACGGCTGAAATATCAATAAATATATCCGATCAGAATAAATCTGGGGCCAGATTTATTCGATGATTAAAACAAAAATATTAAAATGCTTACACTTTTTCAAAAAATTTTAAAAGAGGTTTTTAAATAGTTGTTGATGATCTCTCTATTCAATCATTATTTCAACAAAACATCACATGCATAATTTTGTATGAAAAATAGTTGAAGCCAATGTTTTTTTTTAGAGAGCGCCCTCTTGTGTTGTAATGGCTCTTTTTTTTTATGATAACAGGTTTTTTTTGCTTAGTCGATTGTTATTTTAATACCTTTCGAGCATGGTGGAGTTATAACTATTAGTTTGTAATGTGATTGTGCAGGTTTTGGTTACCGAGCAAGGCTCAGCCTTACCAAAACTGTACCACCCATTTAATATCATGAATAAGCGAAACCGAGCAAGGCCTACACAAATACTTTGACACGATAATCCCCTGAAAAGTGCAATAGAAGGCAGACGTGAAGGGAAAGACCAAGAGGGAGGAATCGGATAATGCTTCTTGACTCAGTAGCATAAGGACCATAGAGTGGTGAAGTGTGACGTCATAAAAAAAAAATCAATTTTTAGAATTTTCAAATTTGAACTTCATTTTCAGAAAGAGCATCAAAAATAATGTCCAAATGTCGAAAATCAATTTGATATTGGCTGAGATATGCCCATCCGAATGAATTTTACTTCAATTTGCAATCAGTGTTATAGTGCTCTGGTTCATATAAATACTTTACATATTCAATTGATTTTCGACATTTGGACATTATTTTGTATGCTCTTTCGGAAAACGAAGTTCAAATTGAGAAATTCTAAAATAGATTTGTATGACGTCATAGCTTCTGTACTTTATAACAGCAGATTTGAAAGAACGATCACTTAGGAGAGAAGTTTATTTTTGATGAGTTTTAAAAACCTGCCTGTATGCAGACTACTTGAAGACTACCGTGTAACTAAAAAGGAAAACATTTTTTTAAAGATATGAAGGTAATTGGAAAAAAATATTACTTTTTGGTGTCACATTGAAGATAAATAGCCAGACTGCATAATGAATTTATTTCAGCTTATTGGGGTTTGTCAATCGTGATAATATGGTCGATTGTTTGCAGCACATCGTAATGCACATTGAAATCCACATTGTATTGCTACAAACAGTCGATTTCGAAGCGGTTTTGCCCGAATGTTAAAGATGAATTCCAGTTTTGGGAAAGAAGCCGAATACATCTATATTGATCATTATTGTTGAATAAGTATTGAAATAGGGCTTGTGTGTTAAAATCGGAACCTAAGCATCGTTAAATACAGAAATATCGGATGAAATCCAATATCCGCCTGTGAAATTTATAAATCCACCGCCAGTTCGGACCTGTCCACGCCACTAGCGCTGGGGGAGATATCGACAAGCTGGGGACAAGCCCGTAAAAACGAACACCTTGCGTACTCGCACGCGGGTCATTGTACGTAGCGTATGGGCGATTCCGGAGTTGGCGATCTCTATCTGCAGCAGATTTTGCAAATATATCAATTAGTAGGCGGTTTCTTGGCCAAATTTGGATAATCCTATATTAGTACAATTATATTCTTTCACATTATTGTTAATAAGAGCCTCCATTTCATTTTTTTGAGAGGGGGGCGTTTCCAAAACTGGCCTTTACCTTTAACTTTAACTTTAACAGATACGTTGTGATAATATGGTAGATGATAAAAGCGTATATTTATTTTGTTTGTGTGTGGGGGCGTTTTCCAATGCGTAGGCGAGATGCGCGGGAATATCGCGTCACCTTTACAATGCGTAGGCGAGATGCTCGGGTATATCGCGGTCGGTCACCTTTACAATTCCACCATGCTCTAAAACAATGGCGCCACACTGAACATATCAATTTCGGATGTTGACGCAGTAATTTCAATGGGGCTTGGAAACAAGAAACATTGTCAACATGAACAGCTGCTCACTCGTATCTAAAAGTACACCCAATACAAAAGGTGCCCCATTCACTAGCGTAAATCGCTTCATTCGAGTGAATGGAACACCTTTTGTATTGAGAGTACTTTTCACACTGTCGCTGACTTCATGAAGAGGGCGCTGTTGCTATATCCAGTATTTTTTTTATACCGATGGTATTACCTCGTCATTGTCCTTTAAAAGAGCAATGAAACCCAAGCAAAAGGTTGCTTTCATAGACTTGAAGAGATTAGGAGGAATAATTCTGGAAAGTTAAAGCACAATCGGGCAAGAAACAAGAAACGTATGGCTCTTTGAATATGTCCATTTATTCCTATGGGGAACTCAAATTGGCAACGCACTCTGATAAGTGTGTGGACTACTCCCCATATGTTTTGTAAAATCATAGTCACACTTTTCCATTCCCCCAACTCATGATATGTTATCTATAATGCATTCTACAAAACATATGTTGAACTCAAATGAAGGGTAATCATCAATTTTTAGAAAATTGAACACAATTGAAATGTTGTGTACAAAATGTATGGGGAGTAGTCCACAACTTTGCCAGAGTGCGTTGCCAATTTGAGTCACTCGAAGAAATAAATGGCTTTTCTTATTTCTTGACCGATTGTGCTCAAATTTTGAGGGACTATTCATCCTATTTAGTGTCTTATAGTGTATACAACAATTTGTCTGGATTTCATAATTGTCCTTGAAGCAAATTAATCTTTGCGAAGGGGAAGGTTGGATAGAGCGTGCAGTTTGTCGCTGTTGGGCGAACGGGCAAGTGCGTATCTCACCGACGGAGACGTCGCCGCGACTGCCGCGACTGATCAGTCGCGGTAGTCGCGGCGACTCGGGAGACCCGAAAATGGTTTGCAATCTCACCAAGGCGAAGTCTCGGAGACGTATCCGCGACGTATCCATGATGGGAGCAGGAACAAACTGTACCAAATGATAAAGAACTCAGTCACGTGGTCTCTAAAGTGGGTCAAGCAACGTCAAGTAGTGTCGCGGAGACGTCTCCGCAACGTATCCTCTCAGTCGCCTTGGTCTCCAGTAAGTCGCGGCGACGTCGCGGTAGTTGAACGTAGTGGTGGCTAACAGGCGCGCCGGAAGCAGTTTTGGATTGGGGGGGGGGCAAAACCCTAAGGGGGCTCACGATTTATGTGTTTAGGGGCTCATGCCCAACCGCACTCACAGGGTTGCTAACTTTGAGCCAGAGGTGAGAGTGAGACATTGCGAGGATAAAGCGACCAAGTCCGAGGGAGCGAAGTGACTGAGCGGTGTCCCCCTCCCATGGTCGGGAGCTTTTGCATTTTGGGACTTGAAATTGTGCAATCTGGTGCATAACAACATGATCCAATAACATAGCGCAGGGGCGGATCTAGCTTTTTGCTAAGGGGGGGGGGGGCTTGACCAATGACGATGCGGAGCATCGTCCACGAGTCGCGAAGACGCGAGACGATTTTTTTGGCTATTTTGACCCCCTGTAAGTGATGTATTTTTGCTAAGGGGGAGTTTGACCCAATGACGATGCGGAGCATCGTCCACGAGCCGCGAAGCGGCGATTTTTTTGCTATTTTGAACCCCCGTAAGTGATGTCTTTTTGCTAAAGAGGAGTTTGACCCAATGACGATGCGGAGCATCGTCCACGAGCCGCGAAGCGGCGATTTTTTTTGCTATTTTGAACCCCCGTAAGTGATGTCTTTTTGCTAAGGGGGGGTTTGACCCAATGACGATACGGAGCATCGTCCACAAGCCGCGGCGATTTTTTTTGCTATTTTGAACCTCCGTAAGTGATGTTTTCCACATCACATTTTCACTTGGCAGCCCAGGGGGGGGGGGGGGGGGGGGGGTTAAACCCATGATGGCGTTTTTCTATGCACATCACATTTTCACTTGGCAGCCCAAGGGGGGGGGGGGGGGTTAAACCCATGATGGCGTTTTTTCTATGCACTAAACCACACCCCCCCCCCCCCCCCCCCGTAGCGTACAGCCAAAAATGAGGCCCGAGGGAGCGAAGCGACCGAGGGTTGGGGCAGAGCCAGAGGGCTGGGGAGAGGGGGGGGGGGTATCCCCCTCCCACGGGGAAGATTTTGCATTTATATACTTGAAATGGTGCAATCTGGTGCATACAAACATAAACCATATGCCACATTTGTATGATCCACCATCATAGCTTACAGCCCAAAATGAGTCCCGAGGGAGCGAAGCGGCCGAGGGCTGGGGCAGAGCCAGATGGGGAGGGTTTGGGAGAGAGCATCACCCTCCCACGGGGAAGATTTTGCATTTATATACCTGAAATGGTGCAATCTGGTGCAGACAAACATAAACCATATGCCACATTTGTATGATCCAACAACATAGTGTACAGTCCAAAATGAGTCCCGATGGAGTGAAGCGACCGAGGGCTGGGGCAGAGCCAGAGGGGGAGGGTTTGGGAGGGGGTATCCCCCTCCCACGGGGAAGATTTTGCATTTATATACTTGAAATGGTGCAATCTGGTACATAAAAACATAAACCATATGCCACATTATGTATAATCCAACAACATAGCTTACAGCCAAAAATGAGCCCCGAGGGAGCGAAGCGACCGAGGGTAGCTGGGGCAGAGCCAGAGGGGGAGGGTTTGGGAGGGGGAATCCTCCTCCCATGGGGAAGATTTTGCATTTATATACTTGAAATAGTGCAATTTGGTGCTCGTCACACAAACAGCCAGGACAATAACAGCCTACACAGGAACTACGTGGACCGGTACAGAAAAACCCACCCCAGACGTGCCATATGCAAGTTACACAACAAACTGAGATTATTTGTTTGCGCGCGAAGCGCGCAGCGAAAACTTTAAATGGATGTATAACTTAGTCTTTAAACGTTAGAATTAACAAGTATTGGCTGATACATAACATTTTTTCTTTTCCCTTTTCTTTCTTTCTTTCTTTTCTTTTCTTTTTTTTTTTTTTTTTTAGGGGGGGGGGCTTTTTGGGGGGGCAAAAACGCGTTTTGCCCCCCCACTTTTTGGATTGGGGGGGCGGCCGCCCCCCCTGCCCCCCCACTTCCGGCGCCTATGGACTGGCTAACGTTGTTGATCGTAGTTGAACGAAGTTGAAGGTAGTTGAACGTACTAGCATCCGTATCGTACCGTAGTTGTCCGTGATGCTAACTTGGTATTAACTCGGGAGAGCCGTGATCTTCGCTTTAATTTTTGAACATGTTCAAAAGAGCGGTACGTTAAAGGCATCCGTAGTAATAACGTACTAAACCGAAGTTTAACGTAGTCTAGCGTAGTCTAACGTACTTCGTTACGTACTTAAATGTACTCTAGCGTACTCTAACGTACTTTACCGTGTACAAAACCAGCATCGACAGTCTTGATCCAGACATGTTTGAGCAAAAAAATAGACAAATTTCACAGAACTGCTATGTTTGAAAAACAAGCGCACAATGGCCGTACCACACCACCGGCTGGCTGTTATACTCCGTGCGGGGTTGCTATTTACCGTAGTTTGACGTTCTTTAGCGTAGTCCAGCGTAGTGGCTACCGCAGTCTCTCGTACTCAGGCGTAGTCAGACGTACCACTCCGTACCTGTCCGTGAGCAAGCTGTACCCACATAAGCGTAGTCTAGCGTAGTTTAATGTACTTAAACGTACTTATCCGTACCCTTCCGTGGCCAACCACCGTACCTTAACGTAATTCACCGTAGTTCCACGTTGTTCAACTTAGTTTAACCTAGTTTAACGTACTTACACCACGTCTGACCCACATTAAATTACCATACGGATCACTACGTCCACTACCGCAAGTATGACCGGCCCTGGAGAGCCGTGATCTTCGCTTTAAAGGGGTAGTTTAGTTTTGGTAGAGAGGGCGCGGCACATCGCAATTTTTTTGTGAGGTAATTAAAAACTGAGTGTCAAATTTGAGAGAACATGCAATTTTAATGGCAGAATAAACTTTATTTGGTCGAAATCGGCCCACAAACGGCTGAAATATCAATAAATGTATCTGATCTTATAATTATTTGGGGCCCAAATAATTAACGGTTTTTTCAAAAAATGCTTCCACTTTCTCAAAAAATTTCGAAAGTGTTATTTAAGTAGTTGTTGATGTTCTCTCTATAAAATCAGTCTGGTAATAAAACATCACATGCATTATTGTCTATGGAAAATGGTTGAAACTGACGCCTTTAAAAAAGCGCCCTCTCGTGATCAAAATGGCTCTTTTTGAATGATAACATGCTTTTTACTTAGTCATTTTGCAAGTTTGTATACTTTTCGAGCATAGTGGAGTTATTACTATTAGTTTTGAAGGTTATTGTCCAGGTTTGGTTACTAAAGTTCAGCCTTACCAAAACTAAACTACCCCTTTAATTTTTGAACATGTTCAAAAGAGCGGTACGTTAAAGGCATCCGTAGTAATAACGTACTAAACCGAAGTTTAACGTAGTATAACGTAGTCTAACGAAGTCTAACGTCTGACCCACATTAAATTACCATACGGATCACTACGTCCACTACCGCAAGTATGACCGGCCCTTAAGGGGGCTGCTCAAGGTCCCTTCCTGAATAATATTCTTCTTGTTTCCCCCAAAAATGGCGTTTTATATTGCCATACAAATGACGTGATTTTGAGTGCTGTTGTCGAGTCCGGGTTCGAGACTTGTTTTGGTGGTCTCGTGACTCGGATAAACCAATTGAGAACATGCTATTTCGCTGGGGGACTCGGGCTAGGAACTTGTGGACTCGACTACATTCCTATACATGTATTATTTTGTCGAATATGACTTGATATTGCTCGAATATGACTTGATATTGCCCGAATATGACAGGGTTTTCCCCGAATTTGAGATGCTTTTTGCCTGAATATTGCCATTTTAAAACTCTGGGGAAAGGCGCTCTGATGGGGGGAGGGGTCGAGAGGCCTGAGCCCCCTAGAGCCCCCACCTCTTACGCCTCCAGCCAATCATGTGACCCCGCCATTTTGTTTTATCCTCAGGATGCGAAAGGTCCTGTGCAATTCAATGCAACGTGGCTTCTTAGTTCAAATACACATCCCTATCTTTCGCAAATATGTTGATGTGTGTATAGCATTCAACTGCACCAATCGATGAGATAAATATGAACATTGTGAAACGGCGCATGTGGTTGAATTCATTGGTTATATTATGCATTGTCCCAGGTAGCAAGCCAACGTTGGTCCAACGTTGGACCAACGTTGTCCAATTTTTTCGGCAACGTTGGTCCAACGTTGTCCGGCAACGTTGGACCAACGATGGTTGCGTACGCCCAATCAACGTTGCTCCAACGTTGCCGAAAACGAAATGCCAACGTTGGATCAACGTTGGTCCATCGTTGAAAAGTTGTTATTTGTCAACGTTGGACCAACGCTTTTCCAACGTTAATCCAAGGTTGGTATTTTGTTGGAGCAGCGTTGATTGGGCGTACGCAAACGTTGATCCAACGTCAAAGCAACATGTGTCCAACAAGCATCCAATATGTCTCCAACATGCATCCAACAAGCAGCCAACATTGGACCAACGCTTTTCCAACGTTAATCCAAGGTTGGTATTTTGTTGGAGCAGCGTTGATTGGGCGTACGCAAACGTTGATCCAACGTCAAAGCAACATGTGTCCAACAAGCATCCAATATGTCTCCAACATGTCTCCAACAAGCATCCAACGTTGGTCCAGCGTAATTCACCAACATTTCTCCAACGTTGGTCCAACGTTGATCCAACGTTGGTCCAACGTTGGTCCAACATTGGACCAACGTCTCACCGTACTAAAAAAATTTAATTAATATTCATATGACACGCCTATTGGTGATATCTAGAACATCCTATCCTAGCTTTCCCTTTACCTAAGACTAACCTAACCCTAACCCTATTCCTAGTCCTATTCCTATCCCTATCCATATAGTCCTATTCCTATTCCTACACTAACTACATCTACATCATCCACTCAGCTTTATATAACCTAGCTTCTGTGTTAATATTTGTTTGATGGTTGGTATTTCGATAAAGTTGAATGTTTGGATAAAGTTTTAAGAATTTACACAAATACATCATGGAAACAAACCTTTAGAATGTTTTTGTAGATAAATAACTTACATATATTTCAAATAATGAGTAAATAATAACATTGGATTCATTCTGAACAATCAAATAACATGATTATTAATGCTTTTTGCAGTCAATGATAACCACTCATGAATATTCATGAATAATAACCAACGTTCATCCAACGTTGAACCAACGTTGATCCAACGATGGCATACATCCTGCTTTCAGCAGCTAATTTTAAATCCTTTTATTATGCAAGGGGGTTTTGACCACCTGTGCTACGAGTAAAAAAATTACCTTTTCTAACATAACAGCTACATGTAGTGAACAACAGATGTGAAATGTTGGATTCTCGTTGGAATAACGAACGTTTCACTGTGGGTTACCGATGTCGATCCAACGTTGCTCTAACGAGATTGTCCAACCTCCATTTCACTTTGAGTTACCGATGTTGATCCATCGCATGGTGTTGTAATATAATACAAGTAGGCGAAATGCCATGTGTAACTCTGGCATAACATAATTACAAACTTGAGTGTCAGGGTAGACTACCCGACACCCAGAAGATGGAACCAGGGGATTATTCTGCCCCTTTCGTACGGTTGTCATCCCCTATTGTAAGACCGACATTTACCTTATGCAAAATGGTTTAACGTGCTAGTGCCAGGGTGGACTACCCAACGCCTAGATGATACCAAGGGATTATTCTGCCCTAAATGGTATTCATCTCTATCACAAATCTAATCTATCCGGTGGTCTGAGAGTAGACGTCGAAGTGGGTAGCGCCTGTCACGTTCTTGCGAGGGCGGCTTCACCTCACTCCAGCACGCTTCTGGGACCTCCGTTTCCTCGTTTACTGGAACATGGATGTTACCTTCAGGTGCGCGACGCTTCTTTAGATGATGTCTGTTCCGGCGATACCGCCCACCTTTCTCACTCTGGATGTGGTACGAGCGGGGCGTTGAATCTTGAGTTGTCACTACGCCAGGTTTCCATTCTTTTCCCACTTGGTAGTACACACGTTCTCCAGACTTCAACACCGGCAGCGACTTGGCACCCTGGTCATAGTATCGCTTCTGCCTCTTCTGGAGCTCTTTCTTCCTACTAGCTATGCACCGTTGATAACGAACAGTACAGTTCTCAATAAAGCGTTTTCTGGATGGTATATCCGGTCACACATCAACCGTGAAGCTCGCCTCCCAAAATGGATTCAAATTAGCATTTCTACAACACAGGTCATGGCGAATCGAATCAGACATACAGTCACTTTCACTTCAGACACCATGTTGTAATATAATACAAGTAGGCACACGAGTATATAGTTGAAAGCTTACTTTATTAACTGCTTGTAGATCGATGGCCCAACTCATACATGGTCTCTTGACACCCGATATCGATCCTATATGGTAATTCACCGGGGATGGCGCACTTCTATTTATGATTGTAATTCTACTTGAGTCCACTCATTACTGTTGGTCTAACGAGATTGTCCAACGTCTTTTTCACTGCGAATTACCGATGTTGATCCAACGTTGGTCCAACGAGATTGTCCAACGTCTTTTTCACTGCGAGGTACCGATGTTGATCCAACGTTGGTCCAACAAGATTGTCCAACGTCTTTTTCACTGCGAGTTACCGATGTTGGTCCAGCGTTGCTCCAACGAGATTGTCCAACGTCAATTTCACTGCGAGTTACCGATGTTGGTCCACCGTTGGTCCAACGAGATTGTCCAACGTCCATTTCACTGCGAGTTACCGATGTTGGTCCAACGTTGGTCCAACGAGATTGTCCAACGTCTTCTTCACTGCGAGTTACCTATGTTGGTCCAACGTTGGTCCAACGAGATTGTCCAACGTCTTTTTCACTGCGAGTTACCGATGTTGATCCAACATTGGTCCAACAAGATTGTCCAACGTCCATTTCACTGCGAGTTACTGATGTTGGTCCAACGTTGGTCCAACGAGATTGTCCAACGTCTTTTTCACTGCGAGTTACCGATGTTGATCCAACGTTGGTCCAACGAGATTGTCCAACGACTATTTCACTGCAAGTTACCGATGTTGGTGCAACGTTGGTCCAACGAGATTGTCCAACGTCCATTTCAGTGCGAGTTACCGATGTTGGTCCAACGTTGGTCCAACGAGATTGTCCGACGTCTTTTTCACTGCGAGTTACCGATGTTGGTCCAACGTTGGTCCAACAAGATTGTCCAACATCCATTTCACTGCGAGTTACCGATGTTGGTCCAACGAGATTGTCCAACGTCTTTTTCACTGCGAGTTACCGATGTTGGTCCAACGTTGGTCCAACGAGATTGTCCAACGTCTTTTTCACTGCGAGTTACCGATGTTGATCCAACATTGGTCCAACAAGATTGTCCAACGTCCATTTCACTGCGAGTTACCGATGTTGGTCCAATGTTGGTCCAACAAGATTGTCCAACGTCTTTTTCACTGCGAGTTACCGATGTTGGTCCAACGTTGGTCCAACGAGATTGTCCAATGTCTTTTTCACTGCGAGTTACCGATGTTGATTCAACGTTAGTCCAACAAAATTGTCCAACGTCTATTTCACTGCGAGTTAACGATGTTGATCCAACGTTGGTCCAACGAGATTGTCCAACGTACATTTCACTGCGAGTTACCGATGTTGGTCCAACGTTGGTCCAACGAGATTGTCCAACTTCTTTTTCACTGCGAGTTACCGATGTTGGTCCAACGTTGATCCAACGAGATTGTCCAACGTCCAACGAGTTCCAACGAGTTTGCAAGTTTCCGACGTTGGTCCAACGTTGGCTTGCTACCTGGGGTGAAACGATGCTGTTTGATATTCCATCCATTCAGATTGTTTTTAAATAATCAAACGTATTTATAGCGTGACCAAGCAACATCGTTATCTATAATTCTACTTGTTTTCTATCGTTGTTTTGCTGAAAAAGACTGAAATACACGTATTTTAAAACAGACTCAGATATTGTTTGTTATGAAAACTGTTATGAATATGTCGTATCGAAACGAAAATATTGCCCTTAAAGGCTTAAGTACAACTTCCTGTGTGTCACAAAACTCGTGACATTGACAATATGAACAGCACATCGAGAGATCAATTTCTAGGCCGATTTGTTTAATATGATTATTATATCTATATGGCAAACAGATAGGAGTGGGGGGGAGGGGGGGGGGGGGGGGATGGGAGGGTGGCTTGGGAGCACCTGCAGCCCCCCGAAATGACATTTAATGGCGTAAAATGAATGATCTATAATTTATGAAAGAGGCAACTAAAAACTATTTTCAATAGCCTAAAGTCATAAATGATATTGCAAAATAAATATCGACCCATCATGTCCGTTTTCTGTTTTGCTCGGCAGCCTACAGATTTGACTCATTGGATTTTAATATATAAAATCCAAAAGCTTCCGGGCGCCGTCCTTTGGACCCTACCCGATGCGGCTCGCACTTAAGCCCGGCGAAGACAGAGCCGACTCGACTCGATCCGATTCGACTGGTTTTAATTAACTTTCTTCTATTCCGATAAAACGCAATATGGCATATAAAGCAGTCGACAAGGTGTACTGGTTCATATGAATGACCAGCAGATTCTTGGCTGCAATGTTATTGGAACATTTTTAAGTGAAATGTATTGCTCACGGTGGCTGTGCGAGCGGGGGAGACGTTGCAGGCGTTCTGGTTTTCTTTTTCCGGCGGCGACGGCGGGTGGGGATGCCGGCGGCGACCATCCTCGCTACGGCGTTGTCCATGACTCCATGGAGATAGAGGCACTACCTCCAATATACATGGAGGCAACAGCATCGAAGCCGGCGTTGAAGAGGACGAAGTCGCATCAGCCGACGATGCTGCTGGTGCTACCGCTTGTTAAGGACCTTGACTCCCATGATGATGTCTGAACTCCTTTGGCCACACCATATGTGAAGGAGCCAACGGTTCCGGAGCAGTGGGCTCCGTGACCGTTGCAGTCGCCCTGAAGCAAAAGAGAGGACGGGTAATTACATTAACTTTCTACAATTCTATTAAAACAAATAATAAACTTTTTCGCTCGTGTTTTTCTTAACCTCTGTAATAAATATTTAAAAATGTGTACATAGAAACTGTCTAAAAAAAACACGACTATTGCAAAAGTGGACAAGATTTTAAAGGGATAGTTGAGTTCTGGTAAAGAGAGTACCGTTTTGGTCAAACTGAATTTTAGTAACCAAAACCTGCACCATTAAATTACAAACTAAAAGTTACAGCTCGAA
The DNA here is from genome assembly GCA_037951105.1 of Echinarachnius parma. NCBI lineage: Eukaryota > Metazoa > Echinodermata > Echinoidea > Clypeasteroida > Echinarachniidae > Echinarachnius > Echinarachnius parma. The sequence continues at coordinate 74,825 of JBAMJV010008349.1, forward strand.
AGGAATTCAAAATTACAAATGACTAGGTAAAAAGCCTGTTATCATTACAAAAAATAGCCGTTAAAACTCAAGAGGGCGCTCTCTAAGCACTCATTGGTTTCAACCACACAAAATAAAATATTGTGCATGTGATGTTTTGTTGAAATAGTGATTAGATAGAGAAATAATCAACAACCATTTAAAAACCTCTTTTGTACCTTTTTGGAAAGAGGAAGCATTTAAAAAGAAAAATTAACGGCTGGTTTAACATTATTGAATAATTGTGGGGCCCCACAATTATTACAAATGGTTATGTTCATGGATATTTTAGCCATTTCTGAACCGATTTTGAACAAATAAAGTTAGTTCTGTCATTAAAATTGTATGCTCTTTCAAATTTGACACTCGGTTTTTCATTATCTCACAAAAATAATTATTGTGTGTAGCGCCCTCTATACCAAAACTCAACTATCCCTTTAAGGTGAAACGATCGTTTACTCACGATGGCTCCGCCGGCAAAGTTGGCAAACCTGCATGTTACGGAGTTTGACAATCAAAATAAACTATATAAGTATATACCACAAAGCCTCGAATAGGCTTTTCCACAAATATATTTTCTAAATTCTTTATTTTAAAAGTTTGTTTATATTCTTTATACATTACATATTTAACTGATTATATATATTGATTGTGATATATATTATTTTCAATTCAAACATATAGAGAAACTTACCAGAAATATATTGTGATTAAAAGAAGGCAAAGAAAATGGGATTCCAACGGGATTCGAACCCGAGACCTCCGGATTGCTAGACCGGTGCTCTTCCGACTGAGCTATAGAAAACCCTAGACGGTGCTCGTCCCTGAAACCCTTAATTCTCTTTGCTAGAATGGTCAGAAGCTATTATATATTTTTTTCTTGTATCTTTATTGTAGCTTTTTATAAGTATTTTTTAGATGGAATGAATAAAGTAACGAAAAAAAAAAATTATTACTTTAAAGAATTAGTACTTCTGTCGTACGCCAATTAATCTTTACAGATTTATTTGGTCAGAAATTGAATATACCTCTATTTTCTGCAATTTTAGGAGTTAAAGTTAGCATTGGTCCAATTGTCCCTAGCAAGAACGAAAGAGTTTCAAACATTTCTAAAACATATTATTACAAATTATCGTTTCACAAAGGATATATAACAATACAGTTATAAAGTTTGGTGACAATTTATTTGAACGTTTAAATATATATATTTTTTGGGAGAACAAAACGGACATTGCGGAAATGGGTTGTGATGTCAACGAAACATGCATGTGTTTTCAGGAGTAGTGTTGGACTTTCATTACTCGTCCATGTGTGAACATGTAACGCATATACACCTAATTTTGACATTCCCATTATAATAAGTTTATGGTGCACCACGTTCATGTAAATAATAAGTTACGGTAGATTAAAAGAATACTTGTAAACAGTGGATATGGATGTATATACGTCAATATAAATCCTATTATTTGTATAATGATATCTCTGATTATAATTACATAACATGCTCTATTTACGGAACGTGGTTTCTGATAGTAAAGGGAACATGACACCTGTCACACCACCAAACCCTTTAAATATCGCTCCTTTTCTCCAGTTCGTCATCACTTCACAGCAGCTACCTTCCAGTTTCTCAAGACGCCTGTGAATCAAGAATCAGGTAAGATATCTTGTGAATTCCATTAATAATCATAATCATTTCGAGAAATAAAAAAACAGCAACCAAATGCAATTTTAGGAAAGTGTAAAATAATAATAAAACACATTTTTTATATAGCGCGTATCACATTGCAGATGCACGTCTCAATGCGCTTATATTATTACCCTGGTCGTTACTGGTACTAGTTAAAATCCACACAATTATCTTGCGCACCATCTCAACTCCCCGGGGGAACATACTAGCCGATGACAGCCATATGATAACGCCCCATGCTAATTAACACCCAACCATGTATACCCATTTATACTCCTGGGTAGAGAGCAGCAATATGGATTAAATGTCTTGCTGAAGGACATAAATGATGGGACATCAACCGGGTATAGTGACCACCTGAGAGAAAACAAAGAGTAGTCACTGCATATACAGGGGATCTTTATAGACAGGTTCCATAACATTTATTTTTCTCTGCATGGGATTACTTTTGGTTGCCACTACGTATAGGCAGATTGGCTGTTAAAGACGAGTACAAATTAACTGCATTTTTAAATCTTGATGAATATGGCACCGATACTGTGTATTGTTCTCACAACCAGGGATCTCACGTAATTTCCCGCTGGTACATTATTATATCATGGAATTATGAGGTCTGCTCCCATATCCCTGATTATATGGTATGTTGTGACCGGAATACATCATTGCTCAAATAAAAACCTTATTGATTTGGTCAATGTACAATTCAGTATAGGCCTTCATTTATTACGGATTATGTTAAGAATGGTTAATAGAGTGGTTACAGTCGTACAATTGTTGTCATAATCCGTTTTCTTGTAATTCAAATTTCCGCAGCATGCGTGCCTTCCTTGTCCTCCTGCTCGTGGCTGCTGCCACCGCCAAGCTGGCCCCGCTCCACAAGAACAGGGAGCCCATCCCAGGAAAGTACATCGTCAAGCTCCAGGTTCGTTCCACTCATCAGTTCTCCAAGACTTTAAACAAATCATACTTTTCCAATTTGAAGTACGAACAAGAAATGCTATGTGAACCTTCCCAGATCCTTATCATCTGCAGAGGCTCGAAACATCATCAAAGACTTAGGGAATCCATATGTAAAGGTCTAATATTATTAGTTAACCATTCTAGAACCACTCCCCAAGCGTCGTATTAGTCATAAATTTCATCCACCTTTGAATAATATAAAACAAAGATGAATATGATTGCAGTTAAGTTCATTATGTGCTTCATCTGACCACTCAAGATTGTATGTTTAAATTGTTAAAACTATTTATTGACTTTTATCTCACCCTATAAAGACAACGTCACTCTAGACGAAGTGGATTCAATGGTTCGCATCTCTAGCGGTCGCGTAGCCAACCTCTATATAGGTTGAAATATAATATGATATATGATTCTTATGATATAATGATTTTAGCCATGAAAGTTTAAAAATGTTAAGTAATTCGTTCCATTTATTTTTACCAGGATAACGTCGACCTCGACGAAGTCGTCTCCTTGGTCCGTGTCTCCGGTGGTCGTGTCGGCAACATCTTCAGGCGCGCTCTCCACGGATTCGCCGCTGAGCTGTCCGACAAAATCCTAGAAGTTGTAAGTGTTTTGGTTCACGAGCCTATAAAGCTATTACCTCCCCATTACACCAGTAATGTTTCGAGTAAGGTTTGTTCAAATTATGCGAGATTCAATCCGCTAAGGCCCAGTCACATATCACCGGATAGCGTAAACGGATGCCCGTCGGAGAGTACAATTTTCAATCCGTTCGTATGCGTTTTGTGTCCATTCCTTGTCAGGCGATGTACGGTGTTCTATCCGGCTGAATGCATTGTGCATGACGCAATGTAGACGACTTTCACCACCGGGTGATACTTGACCGGGCTTTAAATGATACGTTGAAATATAGATGAATGAATAACAAAGTATGTAAATTTTACGTTACAAGATTAACTCGCAGATTTCAATAGAAAATAAAGAACCATGACGAACGATACAAAATAATTATTTATTTGAATATGTTTAGCATGATAAAGAGATGCTTCCAATAGTATGCACATGCATATGCTCTAAAGGAATATATTGGACTAGATAATAGGCCAGCATATCGATGCCCTCGGAAGAATGGTTATTAATCGCATGGCCCAAATAAGGTTGACTTTCTATATAAATTGTTAACATTCTTTCCATCTTGCTGCAGGTCCGTCAGCTTCCCGCCGTCGAGTACGTGGAGGAGGACGGTGTCTACCGCGCCCAGGCCGTCACGTGGGGTCTGGACCGTGTTGACCAGAGGTACCTTCCCCTCGACAACTACTACGGACCCAGGGGTGAGTCAACGTCAACCAACAGCACTATTACTTAGTAACATCACATCTTGGATTGAATAAGAATTGCCTCATGAGTATACTTACTTACTTACTCCAGCTGAGTCTGTCAGCAGTTAGTGTCCTGATGTCATTCCAATTTCTAAGGCTGTCTTTGAGGTCTTGTTGGACCTTTTTTTGTCAGTTCATTTTGGGTTGACCCCTTCGTCTTCTCCCTAGGTGAGTCCACCATAGAGTTTGGTGTGCTAGGCGGTCAGGGGGAAGACGTGCTACATGGCCAACCATTTCAGATGCCTTTTACAAATTGTTGCTGGACCAGATTTCGTTGAGTTGGTAGAAGGCTACGGATGCTTTTCCTAATCTGCAGCTGGTATCCTGGGTCATGTCTTCCTGGTCGTTGATGGAACTTTCCAGGTATGTGAAATCTTCAACAGTGTCGATTTTGTCTTGACCAATAAATACATCTTGTGGAGGATGGTGATCTCATTGGAGCATGTTCTTTGTCTTTTTGATGCTGCTGAGTAGACCGAGTTCTTTAGCAGTTCCACCTATAGCATCTTCAAGTTGCTGTAAACTTGGAGTATCCTTTGCGAGTGCTGCAATATCATCGGCGAAGTCAAGGTCTGAGAGTTTCTGATTTCCCAGCCAGTCAATACCTTTGTATTTAGTTGCTTGCGTCAAAACCCAGTCAATTGCTATAGAAAAACGAATTGGGGACAGTATGCATCCTCAAGTCACTCAAGTCATCTTCAGTTCTTATGCAGCAACGTGAACCGATATAAATATGTTCAATAGCATTGGCAACTTTTTCAGGGATACCCAGTGGCGGATCTACGGGGGGGGGGGGGGGGGTTAGGGGGTTTAACCCCCCCCCCCCCCCCCCCTTAGGCTGCCAAATGAAAATGTGATGTGCATAGAAAAACGCCATCATGTGTCCTGACCCACACAGTATCCGCATCGTCATTGGGTCAACCCCCCCCCCCCCCCTTAGCAAAAAGCTAGATCCGCCCCTGATACCATATATATGAGATGAGTACTTCACACAATGAGGGTCTGTGAATACTGTTGACAGCTTTGCTGAAATCGATAAAGCTGACAGCAAGGGGGACCTGGTACTCTTTGCACTTGTCAATGATGCGTTGAAAGGTGAAGATATGCTCTGCGCAGGAGTGCTTAGGCTTTAAAACCTGCCTGTTCTTCCCTTTCCTGGGTGTCAACTGCATTTCTCATTCGGTATAATATCATTTGGCCACAAACTTTCCCTGGTATGGACAGTAAAACCACTCCTCTCCTGTTGTCACGGTCGGATAAGTTCCCCTTCTTTGGAAGGCACACAATAGCACCATCTTTCCAGTCCTATGGTACTACATTATCTGTCCATGCGTCGTTACCGATGTTGAGAATCCAGTCTACGACAGAGTCACCTCCAGCTTCTGCTGTGATGCCATCCATACCGGGTGTCTTTTTGTTCTGCATCATACTGATGGCCTTTCTTGCTTCCTCCTTGGTGACGATGTCTGTCTGGATGTTTTGTTTTTTTAAACCTCCTTGAAATGCTTTGCCTACCTGGCCAGTTTTTCTTCACCTTTTGATAGCAATTGTTCATCTTTGGATTTAATAGGTGCGGATCTTGTAGAAGTGTTGTTGGTGATCTTCTTTGCAATGCGATATACAGTTCTCATGTCATTGCGGGCCGCAGCTTTTTCAGCAGCGTCCGACTGGGCGTCTAGCTATTCCCTTTTAAATGTTTTATCACGCTGAGCACTATGTTTCACTTCTTTGTCTTTGTTCATGTAGGCCTCATAGGCTGCGTTGTCTGTGTTGTTTGGTGTAGCGCTATGTCGCTTATTGTGGAGTTGCTTCCTTTCCTCGATGAGGTCCATTGTGTGATTGCTGATCCATTCTTCCTTCAGGGGTTTCTGGGAGCCTAGAGTAGATTCTCCAGCCTCACTCATCGCTTCTTCCAGTTGATCCCACCGTACATTAGATCCAGGTGGACACTCTGTTATGATGTCAAATCGGTTTCTGATATATATCTTAAACTCCTCTCTTACATCACTCTTTTTCAGCTTGCCGACATAAAATTTCTTGAACACTTTTGATTCCTTCTTTCGTCTTTTAAGTTTGATCTTTATCTTAGCTATCGCAAGGGTGTGGTCACCTGATCCTCTGTAGCAGCGAACATCTTGCATAAAGTAAATCTCCCTGCAGGACCGAAGGTAAAGTGGTCGATTTGGGTCCTAGTTACGAGATCGTTTGATATCCACGAGACTTGGTGAATGTCTTTGTGTTGGAACATGGATTACCCGATTTTCAGATTGTTCATGGAGCAAAACTGGCTAAATCGCTCACCGTTTTCAGTACGCCTTCCATAAGCATTTGGGCCCAACACAGACTCAAACCCTGACCGATCGCCGCCAATCTGAGCATTTAAGTCTCCCATGACGATCCTGATATCATGGATTGGTATTTTGTCAATCTGGTCTTGAAGTTGGAGGTAGATCTCATCCTTCTTGGAGTCATCGTGCTGGTTTGTGGGAGCATAGCACTGAACGATGGACACTTTAACGTGTTGGATGATGAATCTCGCTTTTAGAAGACGCTCATTCACTGGTTCCCATTCCTCAAGAGCAGCCTTGGCATCTTTCGAGAGAATCATGGCAACACCTTCACGATGGATGTCGTCCTGCGTTCCAGAGAAAAGAAATGCCTTGTTCCTTTCCCTGAATTCGCCTGACTAAGATGCTGATGTTGTATGCATCCATTTCATTAATTAATTGGGCCAATTTGGTTGGCTCGTTCAAAGTTCTAACATTCCAGTAAATATAATATGCGGGTCGCACTCTTTGCAGCCAGGGTTCGAGTCTTCCGGCCAGCAGCTTCCTCCGTAGGGGGCTTTCACTGTTGACCATCATGGGGCCTCCTGGTGGAGAAGACTGTTGACCTGATCGCCGAGGATCCGCCGAGTAATGATGATCCATTTCTTTAGCAAGAGTTTGATTTTACCAGAGCAAGGTTCTAGCCTGCCGCCGAAACTCTTTGCAGTTATTTGATGAGACTGTAGAAGGGTCCTCGCCTCTGATGTGTCACCCTGGTCTGTTCGTCACCTACTGAAGTCAGTTGGCTACACGACCCCCACCACGAGAAGGTAGACCAGGAGGCTTACCCGTTCACTCCCTAGTCGGTTGTCCCCTCGCATCACAGACTACATTGTGGTTGTAGTGTGGTATCTGCTACCAGAGACGGTTTCCTATCATAGAAGTATGATAAGAGAGAACTGGCGTCGGGGAAGGGGGGGGGGGGGGGGGGGGGGGTATAGCGTGATATAAATTTGATCTCATAACGATTTAAACAATCACAGAGCATTTCTAACCTAAATATGATGTTTAAGCTAGAAGTATGTCTTTTTTAACGAGATAGAAATCCATGTCCAATCTGAATATTCACGTGATTTGAAGTTGATTTTTAGCAATATAAGGACAGACTTAACTTTGCTTATAAAAAATGATTTAATTTTCCTAAGGTTATTATAGTTATAGTTTATATAGGTTCTGAAAATCTCGAGCATTGAAAAGAGTTTCAGGCATGGGAAGTAACCCCATATTTACAAGGGTCTTTATGGCCCGATTGTTGAGCACAATCCGGAGGTCTCGGGTTCGATTCCCGGCAAAGCCTATGTTTCTTTGCTCATTTTGATTCATTAAATACGATTCGTAACACTTATAAAATTCTTTCTATCGATTCCCAGGAACTGGAGCTGGATTCGAGGTATGGGTGATCGATACCGGAACCCGTGCCACCCACAACGAGTTCGGAGGTCGTGCCATGCAGGTTGCCAACTTTGTCGGCGGACCCATCGTGAGTATTGGGAATCGCCCCACACACAAAAAGTGAAAATACGATTGTATCACTAGCTACCATGGGAAAGAATATATATCATAACTTATCCGTTAATTTAAAAATGATGGCAAAAACTACTTTGAAATGAACTATTTAAACAATAACATTTTCAAAATAAAAAAGTCTTATTACCATAGATTTAATTCAACCGCATGTTCGCTGCGTGCAAAAGCTATATGGCATATGCTGCCACGTACGCTCCGCTCCGAACGAGCGTATATAATATGTATAGACGCGGCGGACGGGCGGTGAATCAGCGGCGTGCATTGAAGTTTCAACTAATATTTCTACATTTAAAGATACTAAGGTTCGTATTTTTACACACAAGCCATTTTTATACTATATATTTCAACCATATTTACCAATTAGTTTGGTCAAAAAAGATGCTTTTGATAGCTTTCCCAATAATGTTATTAGGCTTTAAAGGGATCTAGTAACATTGTCCAAAACCAAAAATCTTACTTAGAAATCTAGGGGCTCTCATACATTGTTGAATTGGTTTTACCAATAGAAGCATGGAACAGTTTTCGGTTTTTCGAATTTCCCTTCCGTTAAAAAGATATTTACAATTGAAGTGTTTGGATTTTTAATTATCCACTTGAAAGTTATAACTGTGTACAAAGTAAGTGCAATGAGTTAGCGAATATCACTTTGCATTTTCGCTCATTACATGGCCATATAATATCCATTTAACAGTGAACATATCGGATCACATTTTATCCACAATTCATCACTTTTTGCATATGTCAACAGAGTTACTTGATCCCTTTAATATTGAATGGGAAAAACACAATCGAAATAGTTTATTATTCTATTGTACAAAATTGTAGAAAATAACTTACCCGTCCTCTCTTTTGCTTCAGGGCGACTGCAACGGTCACGGAACCCACTGCGCCGGAACCGTCGGCTCCTACACCTATGGTGTGGCCAAAGGAGTTCAGATCAGGGGAGTCAAGGTCCTTAACTGTTTCTCAAGCGGTAGCACCAGCAGCATCGTCGGTGGATGCGACTTCGTCCTCTACTACGCCGGCCCCAACGCCGTCGCCTCCATGTCTCTTGGAGGTGGAGCCTCTGTCGCCATGGACCAAGCCGTAGCGAGGATGGTCGCACGTGGCATCCCCACCGCCGTCGCCGCCATGAACGAGAACTCGAACGCCTGCAACTTTTCCCCCGCTCGCCTAGCATCTGTGAGCAATACATTCCACTTGAAATTGTTCCAATGAAATCGCAGGCAATAATCTGCTGGTCATGCATATATACTTTTTACTGGAATAGAAGAAAGTTCATGGCATGACAACATCGATTTCTTGAACAATGCTAGAATCACACCTTTAGTATGTACATGTATATAGCCTATCTACTTATTGTTCTGGCAATGCATCTACTATAAAGTTTCATCATAATTATAGTTGATCTGATCAGTATTATTCGTTTGAAAAGGCATGACATACTGTATGCGATACAGGTCAAATTTAAATGAACCATCGTTCTCTTATCGCCATCGATCAGGCCATCACCGTCGGAGCCACCGACATCAACGATGCCCGCTCCAGCTTCTCCAACTATGGACCTTGCCTCGACATCTTCGCTCCCGGATCCGACGTCACCTCGACCTGGAATGGCAGCGATAGCGACACCAAAACCATCAGCGGTACCTCCATGGCCTGCCCACACGTCGCTGGTATGGGACAACTACCGTTAAATAACTCTTTCTTTAGACAGTTAGATATTGTAGAAAATTAATTCGGTCTTCTTCATCTTTAGTTATTAGTCATGTGACTCCGTACTCTCCCTGCTCTCAAGTCTTTCATATTCTCTAAATGCAGAGGAATAATTTGTTTTGTTGTTTTCACTCTATATGTTTTCACTCCTAATGGAGTGGTAATCAACTCCCATTGGAGTGACTATTAAGATATTCCCTCGTCAGGTGTTACACTCCTTGACAGAGTGATCCCGTGATCCACGCGAGGAGTGACATCATATGAGGTAACCAATAAGAAGCCGCGGGCACGTCCCGGAAATTAAGTAATACTGACCACCAAAGAAGTTGCAATTAATTACAAGTCAGATCATGTGACTAAATGCGCAACTCTGATTGGTTAAAATGTGCGTATTTTATGACTTGCAATTAATTGCAACATTACAGTCGATTGCAACTCTTTCTCCAACGGGACCCAGAAAACATACACGTTCATTTATTCGATGACCTGACTTAACATTTGTTTCTATCTCCGCCGCTAATAGTGTGTAACGTTTTGCAATGTCGCTAATGTTTTT